>OY288224.1:15327500-15592500 GCA_958449745.1 Ochropleura leucogaster
ACGTGGGCGAAGCCGCGTGCCAGCTAGTAAGTTTATATTTTTAGTCTATAGAGTACACCAACTAGAGAATTTGTGAAACTAGAATTATGTACCTGTTTCTTTGCCCAAGAATTTTGCCCATAAGATCATAAACGATTAATTTCTTGTCTAACCAAAATGTTAGATGTGTGAATAAAAAATACCCATCAAGTGCGAATCACTTTCGCGCACGAAGGGTTCCGTACCGTTATTTATAAAAACGGCAACAAAATCATTTTTGTCGAATGGGAGCCCCCAAAATGTATATAATTATTATTTAGTTTTTTAGTATTTGTTGTAGTAGTAACAACAGATATACATCAGCTGTGAAAATGTATGTTATTCATTCAGTTATTCACTTATATATTGCCATTTTAGTCCGATTCTCCTCAAAGTTTAGCCAAATCCAGAGTGACATTTTCCGCGAAAACAACACTTATTTATTCATCCTTTAAGAAGGTTCCACCACTTTCTGAAATTTTATTTTCGTATGCAGGTCTGTGTGTGCAACTGTGCACCTCATGTAGTGTTTGTCCATTCGCTTTTTGCCGGCATCTCCAGGGCTTTTTGCTCTATGATGAGAAGGCAGTGATGGTATGTTACGAACTTACTAATTACTGCGTAACTTAGGAAAACTCATATTAAGAAATATGAAATAGAATAGGGAAATAAAACAGGAAAAACGAATGCCCACTCCTAATTTCCAGAATTTTAGTCAATTTGTGTGTATGAATTTGATTTAGAATGGTAGTTATGGTAATGGTAGACGTATCTGTTACCGCAAATTAGTACATATTATGTTACTGATAACAGGCGTTTTATACTGCAGGCTTTGCCAAGAAAAATACACAGAACGAAAAAACGCTGTGGTTACTAAAATGATACTTTTATTGAAAAGAAATAGGTACTCTATATTGCATAATGTAGGATCATTCATGAAAGAGATACTGCAACCGCGGAACATAAAGAACTAAAGAAGGAACATGGATGGGTTTTAATGAATTAGTGATTTTCCATACGTACTAAAAAGGTTAGCGAGTTCCAGTAAAAATAGAAGTTAAACATAATATCCGTCATTTACCTACCTTCACATAATTATTTTTTGTGTGTGAGGATTGAGAAGTAAAAAGCACAGGATGCAATATTTTTTACTTTATTTTATTGACCATGTCATAAAATGCTAGTAAAATGATCAAATTAGTTATAAGCAGAAATTCTATAGAATACCTAGCTAACTAACTATTGACTACATCGAAATAAGCGCAAAATTCGAAACAATACTTAACTTCTATCATACATCGAAAGTAACATAGACTAAATAAAAGACCAGACCTGACACTATGCTAGATTAATGCCTTTTTTTGTAAAATATTATTTCAAAAGTTGCAAATACATTTTAGTAATATTCCAATATTGAAAAATAAAAGACGTTCAGTCATGTTTTTTAATAATAATTAACTAATGGCATAAAAATACCTACTCCTGGCATAAAGTGACTTAATGTGTAGGTGTGTCTAAATGCATTATTTTTACAATTACTGCTAGGTATATAAAGTGTTACTTTATGAAAGCGTAATACGTTTATTTACTTTCGATTAAGGAATGTCAGTAGGTTTACAACAGTATGTTAATGGTAAGGCGTTCATTAATACTACGCCATGATTTTACTTAATAACACCTATTACATTTAAATTGGAAAACAACGAATTACTAGAAATGCCTTTTCGTGGCTCACTTTTGTAAAGTAAGTGATATCTAGGTAATAAACAGACACCAATCTAAAGAATAACACTACACTGTAAGTGTCCTTTACGTGAACACAATCACTTTGATTGTAACCTGCAAGCCAATTAGACCCGAGAAGCTTACTTGTGTTAGTGGCCTGAGTGAATGAATGTAACACAAGTTAAATTCAGGCGCCTTCCAGACTTGCCAGGAATCTGACGTTCTTTGTCGACGAGAGGAAGTACTGCTGTGGTGAGCAGGTACCACAAAAAATGCAATAAAAGTTTACTCAAACTTTTCTTAAAATTACCTTGAGCAGAAAATTATTGTAACTTTTTGCCCGAGTTTCGGGATGATAAATTGATGATATGATAATATATTATGATGTTTAATGTGTGAGCTTAGCTTATCTTGGTTCCGCCGTGTCACCCGATTTTTACTTGCTACTGATTATTTAACGCTGCCGATTTACATTTTGTGTATTCTTTATCTTCATGTACATGCTTATAAAGATACCTTATATTTTAATGATTTTATTGGTCGTAGAACGTGGTGTTATGCTTACTGTAATAAGGTTTAAGTATATAGAATTTGCATTAAAAAGGTAGGCCGCCGGAGAGGATCAGTGTCCTGCTGTGGGTCGCGGAAATTCTTTGAAAGCAAGATGTACTGGATCAGTCGTTATGGCATGCTTGATCGAGACCGTTTACCTAGCAGTGGAAGTCTTTACACTAAATGAGAATGACCCTACTAATCTTCTATACCCCAACTTCTGACGACGATACAGCCCAAATTTTAGGTAAGACAATTTCGCTTTAAATCGCTATTCCTAGATCGTTTTTTTAAATTTCTTAGCCCATATCAAAGTGCTCAGGTAATTTATTTTCTTATGTTCGAGTAAAGATTTAGTTGCTCTCAGTACTGAGCTGTTCCTCATCATCGTCAACGTCAAATTCCTGGGGGGCGTAGCACTAGTCTCTTCTCCCGGTGAGGAGATGTTCTCGCAGCGTAAGGATCTCCCGCTCGATGTTCTCCCGGGCTGCAGACTCGAAGCATTCGAACTCGGGAGTGTGGAACAGCTTTGGTATTTGGCTGAATTGATTTAGCACCTGAAATTAGGGTACAATATTTTGTTAAAGATGTAGGTTACGTATATGGCGATAATGTGTCTAAAAATACGAAATGTTGGTTCTTTAATAATAATCTTAAACTTTTAAATTTGAAACTTTTGCATACCAATTTGTGAAGAAATAAAAGGTTCCAGTAATAGTTCCGACAGCATGACTTGTCTCTGATATACTGAAGGCAGGTATTTAAAAGCGTTCCAAACTCTGGTATCAGATGAAACGAGAACTTCGGTGGTCTCAGTCCTGGTGCAACTGTTTAGCCTCAGTAGAGCAAAATAGGCGGATTATTTATAGTTCTCTCAACAAAACTGCTCACCTTAATCCTTAACTCAACATAGTTGTCATGCGTGAGCTTGGAGTACTCGGCCCTCACCAGCTTAGCATGCGCGTCGTACTCCTCGCGCGACGCCGCCAGCACCGCCAGCTCGCAGTCCCCGAACAGCTGCAGGTCGCGCAGCGGCGCCGGGCCGGCCGGCGTGCCGGGCGACGCGCCGCCCGCCGGACTGCCGGCCGCCGGACTCGCGCCGGGAGACGCGGGCGCCGACGTGCCGGACCCCGAGCCGGACTCCGCGGACGGCGCCGAGCCCGACTCGCCGGACTCCGGAGACATCGCTTCGTTGTCGTCCCCCATGTCTACTTCTAAAAGAAATACCGATATCCGATAAGTGCCGATTATCACAACAGTCAAACACCTGTTGGTCAAGAGTCTCCACGACCATTTGTCGAAGCTCTCTTTAGGCGTAAAGAACAAATGAAAACATTTTTTAAAACTACGTATTCTAATAAAAAAGCCTATTGCTAATCTGATAAGAAATGATCACGCCCCGGTATTTTTTTTTGTTTTCTCCGCAGTAGCTTCTGCATCACGCGTGTGGCTCGAGCTCGTAGTGGTCGTACGTAACCAACCAAAAATAATTGTTAAAAATATAGTTACCATCAATAGGATCGTCAGCCGTCGTCGAATCCGGAACATTGGATTCGCCAGTAGTCGTCGAGTCCGGTGCTACTGGGGGAACAGGGATCGCGAAAGGAGGCGGAGGGATCGTGGCTAGGGCTTCGGCCGAAGTCAAGGCCGCCGCCAGCGCCGCGGAGGCCGAGTCCGCCGGCCCGCCGGCCTCGTTGGTGTCGACGTCGGTGGCCTCGGCGGCGTCCGCGTCGGTCTCTACCTGGTCGGTGGTGGACGACTCTTCGTCTGCCGAGCTGGCGGGGGAGGAGGGGGTGGAAGACGCAGCTGATTCAGAACTGTTGCAGTTCCCACACCACGTGGCCTCGTCGTCTGTGAGGAGAGCTAGGATGTACGATGTCAGGTCTTGCTGTGGAATGACGAGTCTGTATTAGTTGCTGGTCTTTGGAGCGATTTGTTGTTACAATCAATGGTGTTTGAAAAAAGATTATTACGGGCTATTAGATGACTCCTATACGTAAAGAGTGTCAAAGTACCTTTAACGAAAGCGAAAGACACGTGTTCTCTTCACTAGTTCTAGTTACTAGGATATATTGGGGCCAAAGATTTAGTTTTTTACATACTTTTTGATTCCAAGTGTATAATGTTTACTTTAACTTTAAATACCTGCTCGAACCTCACTATACAATGCATCCAACAGCACATTGTTTTAAGTGCGTAGGATTAAGTTTTTTCCGTAAAACGAGTATTTTTACCCTAAAAAGGGGTTTCACAGGAATATTTTATATATTTCCCAGAAATCAGAATGCATGGCTGGCGGCTTCGTGAAGGGTTAGTAGAGTAGAGTTGTTGGAGTAGTAGGAGTGGTGGAATTAACTCTTCTAGCTTTTCGTAAAATCGTTTAATACTTTGTACTGACTATGGAAGCTAGCCTGTTTGATCTGTACCCTATACCTCAATTCTTTTTGTTTGGTTTTATATTTAAGTATTTGTGAAATGTTGATAACTTGTTAAATAATTTACCTATATTCTTATGCGACTACTGTATGCCCAAAGGGCGGGATATAGCTGATCTATCCACAATAAATATATTGAATTGAATTGAAGACATAATGACACAGATAACTAAAGCAACTTTCAACACATTGCCGATCAAATTGCCTCTTGCACCAATTGACTGGAAATCAATGTGGCACAACTAATTGATTAGGTACACATTGTCTTGCAAGCAGTAATTTAATATGCTCGTCTTCGTCACAAATGGGTTAACACGACCCGACAGTCGTGTCCTATAAATATTACTTACCTACAAGTATAATCAAGATTTTTCAATGAGCCTCAAGGCTAAGATATGCCTATAACGTGCCAGCATAGGCGTTGGGATGAAAGTATAATGTATAAGGCAGTCAAAACATAGCAGGGAGACTGGAACAAAATAGAACATAGGTATTGACGTCATGCATAAGAAAAGCAGCTGAAATTATCATATGGAATATTATACTACACTGGAAAAATAGAATGACTGTTGATCTTATTATACCTACAACATTTGATTAGCCACCAAATTGAATAAATTTGGGGACGATGTCTTAAAGAATTTGTTATGGATAATTTTTGTCAGCATCGCGAATTTAGAAAACAGATTAGGTACGAGGGGCCAAAATTCTTGTTTTATAGCAGCATTTGACGGCACGGTTGGCGCAGTGTTTCAGCGATTGACTGCTGCGCTGCGTGTCGCCGGTTCGATTCCCGCACGGAACAAATATTTTTGTATGACCTATATATTAAATGTTTGTAAACGCACCCACGATACAGGAGAAATTCCTAGTGTGGGGCAAAGATTTTTTTTTTAAATATTCAATGCTTTTGTGTTTAGGAAAGAGCTACATTTAATTTGACTAGACGAATCTGATAAAATTGCACGCATCGAAATTAAAATTCCTATGCCATACTTGACCTGAGTTGACCTCAACAAAGCAGAAATAGTACCTACGGAACAGGAACTGTGTATAGCTACAACTAGGTACCAACTAATCCGCGAAAATAACGCCTGAAAGAAGTGATGTATTTAATACTAGTAATCAAGATAAACAGACATACCTACCAACAGTACTCGATCAAAGTATCAAACATTTTAGTAAATACTAAACAAAATGAGTTAAGACTGATGCAATTTGCATCAGTTAGTTAGGTAGCTACAAGTTCAACTCACAGATTGCATGCAATATTCTTGTGTCATTGATCGTCTCTTGTTATCAAATAAAGAACGTTGTTATACGTAGGTAGGTACTTACAGACTGCGGATGTAAGCGCAGCAAGTCAGACAGCAGTTTCACGGTTAGCTCGGACGGCGTGTGCCTCAGCACTATCGCGAGTTTGAACGCCGCCGGTTGGATCACATCGTCCATGCCTTTGTTGAGCAAGTTCTGCCAGACGCCTGCCTGTAAACCAGCATTGAATGACGAAATTTGAGTTATGATCAATTGAAATACAAGTCGCAGTATATATTACCAGTTTGAGATGTTCATGTGTGTGTAATCAATGTAATGAAGGGTTGCAGTTTTCTAAACGAAATGGGAAAGTTGGTTGAAGTGAATCTATTTGACTGCAATGTTTATGAAACAACGATCAAAAGAAGCGCAGTATTTTACATTCAAAAAATATTAAAAATAATAATTTATCTAAAATGAGAAGCAATATTGCATATAATTTCGACTTAAAAGAAAGAGTTAGGAAACTCCTTATTTAAAATTGTTAGAAACGCATAATATTTAAATAGTAACTGTGATGTAGAAACAATAATATTATAATCCTGTTCATTTTGGTTCCAAATGAGTGTTTCCTGTTGTAAGCGAAAGAGATAGCAAGAAAACATGGTAATTATACCACATAACCGAAAGCACCGTGGAAATAAAAAAATCTCTACTTTATTTTTAATCAGCAAAATATATACCAAAGTATTTAGAAATAAGACTGAGAATCAAAACTTTTCGAGTCAACTACTAAGACAATTTGAGACAAGTAGGAGGTTCTGCTATCCAGCGAATCCGCATGGGTGGGTGAGGGCTCTACGCCTTCCGGCACGTGCTTATACATATAAAAAAATAAAATGATATAGCGATCGGTACTCCGTAGATCACATGCATTTACAGGTGTCATGTTTCTTACACGAACAAACCCAGCTGATTACGTTTACAGATAGCTCTGCAAGCTTAAAGCTAACTAATTAGACCCTATATTAGAAAGAGCTGTACCTGATAAGCCACGCAGTTCCGCAGCGTGTGCCACAAGGACTCGGGTGGGGAGGCGTCCTCCACTTGTTTCCACGCCTCGTTAGCATCGGGGGCCACCAGCGTGTTGCACGCGTTGCGCCACATGCGCATGGCGGAGCAGCCCTGCGGCTCACCCGACGGCACTGGGGCTGACATCACTGGAAATAGAAAGATGTATTGTTAGCTTTTCATCCCACTGATAGGCAAAGGATCGATGTCGGTCTAAGGTTAATGCAGAATAGGAAGAATTAAACCAGTCACTAGTTGCTGTCTAGCAGCAATTTGAGCAGACAATAATGTTGCCATCGGGGCAATCTTGCACAAAAACGTGGAGAGAGTTTATGCCAAAGAAGAACTGAAAGAGAAGGCAAGAATACTAATCCAAGTTGTCCCATCATCTTCTGCCGTCTTCCTGAAGAATTGGCAGGAAATGGCGCCGGACCCGGACTAATGGAAAGAATGGAGGGAAGCATTTCTCCCGCGGGGTGTACTACAATCTAGTTATAATATACGTAATAAGCCGTTTACTCAAAGGCAAAATTATGCTGCTGTTGTTGGGTGATTGAAATAACACCAGTCGATCGAATCACTTTGATATCTTGTTTGGCCGCCTTGATTCGGCTGGTTTTTGTCTTGACTCAACAGGCATTTGAATTTGCGGAGATATTAGCAGACAGTAAATTCTAACTGCACATTTTTAAAGACACCTACAAATTTATATAGCTGCAGGACTTAGGACTCACCTAAATAGGGGGCAATGCCTTGGTCCTAGCATGGTCGCAAAGGCCTTTCGCGTGTCTGGTGCAAAATAATTAAATCGTCACGCATACCTCGTTTTAGAATCTAGTTCTGACCTGACTGACCACTTACTTGATTATATTCTTCTAAAACAGTATTCAGTTATGTTTTCAATCAAGAAGAGCATCCCAAACAAAATAAAGTGGCCACATCGTTACATACAAACAACATTGAGTCACCTTTTCAAGCTAAAAACTGGTAAAAACTAACAAACTCTCGTTTTTGCTCAGTTAACGGTAATTAGTTACAAAAATATTCAGACCGGTTGTTTTCTCAGACACAACGCAACGTTGAACAGTGATCTCAAAAAAATAACTTTAATCACATGAGTTATTTATAAACAGCACATGTGTCAAAGTTAGTAATTAAAATAGCGATAGGTACGTTGTCGTACATTGAAGAAAGAACTCGAGTAATGAAAGAAAGAATGCTCATGCTCATGCGCGCGTGCGCTTGTTTGTATGTACATACAAATAATACCTATAGTATCAGGTTATTTCTGACGACTTACAACGTGGGTTTTGTTTTGACATTTCAGTGAGCATATTGCTTATAAGTGTCCCGTCTTTTATAATTGCACTAGTTTTTAGGGTAGATAGTAAAATAAATATACAAGTATTTTACACTTATTCTTACAAAAAAAAATACATCTAATTAATAAAATAAATCTTTAATTAATAGGTATTTAAGATAAATATGGTACTCTTGCAAAAGCCATGGGAATACCAAACATATTCGTGTCAACATTGCCAGCAAAATTAATACAACAACAAGGTGTTGCTACGAGTCAATAAAAACAAAACATTTTCTTACCCCCCATGTCGGGTTCTCTCCACCAATTGTTCGCCATGGCGAAAGCTGGCCCCTCACGGCACAACTTCTGAAAAATAAAATTTCAATGTTTTAATAAAAGTGTAATGATTTTTGTATACTTGTCGCCTCTGTGACATTTGTTAATCTATGTCGAAAAAACTTGATGTCGTGGAGTAATAATTAAAATTAATAATTTT
The DNA here is from genome assembly GCA_958449745.1 of Ochropleura leucogaster. Taxonomy (NCBI): domain Eukaryota; kingdom Metazoa; phylum Arthropoda; class Insecta; order Lepidoptera; family Noctuidae; genus Ochropleura; species Ochropleura leucogaster. The sequence goes on from OY288224.1 coordinate 15,336,355, forward strand.
ATAATAAGCAAATAAAAATCGAGTCAAGGTTGATATGTGTTAGGTACTGCATTAGGTATGTATTGCCACGATAAGGAAACAAAAAATGTTATAAATCTATGTCGATACCTACCAATGCCAACAAAAATGTATTGATGGCACCGGTAGAACTGTCACGTCGAACTCATAATTCCCATCATAGATGAGAAAACTAATATGAAATAAAAATAGAAATAAAATCCAAAATGTTTAGTAAAACCAAGGATCAATATACAAAAAATATTATGCAAGACCTTGATCGTTTTTTGTGGGTAGGAAATCAATTTACTTGACACAAAAAAACAAAATTTGACGAATACCAACAAACAAGAAAGGAATCAATAGTGATGTAACTACCAAAAAACAAAGCATAAATAATCAACTTACTTGTGATATCCAGATGATTGCTGGCTGGGATATTGTTATTTTAAAATTTAATATTCTATTTTGGTACGTGCCAGGCGCGTAGGGCGCGCTCGCGGAGTGTCATGGCGGCACGAGGGAGGTGCCTTGCCGCGCCACACATCGACAATCGATGGTGTTTGCTCGGCAGTGCGTGTTGTTATGCGACCGATTGTTTTCACAGCGGCGCGCGGCGAGAGAGATATTGTTTCGCTGAGCGCATTGTTGCGGTCGATGACCGATCTATAATGTGAAATTGCGATGCTATTCGTATCCGCCGGTTATTTGATTGGTGTGTGGTTGCGTTGATTATTGGAGATACCTACAGATTAGTGTAGTACCTATTTCTCGAATAATGTTGACTTAGAAATAATCTTTTATTGTTTTTTGGTTTCTGGTGATTTTATTAGCAAAGCGTCAAACTGGTTAGTATTAAATTGTAGTTATTAAGGCTGACTTTGACGCCTTTTTAGTGATTGCTGTAGTAATTTTACAGCATGTAAGAACATAATAATTTGGACCAGCTTGGCGATTCGAGTCCAGACATTTTATAAATAAAGCTATTGTCGTCCGGTCGGTTTCGGTTACCTGAACAAATCGGAATCGAACAACAAAAACTGGCCAAAGGCGAGTCAGACTCTCCCACCGAGCGATCCTTGCAAATTTGCGACTTTGCAGCCATATTTATCTTGACTGCGTTTGCTTTGAGTTAGATGGTTCATTTTCTCTCAGTACAAAGGGACCACAGAGTTGATTATACGATTTTTAATTTAACTCGATACCTCTACGAGTTTCCAAGATAGTGTCTTGACAGACAGACAGACACATAGATGGACAACAAAGTGGTCTAAAATAAGGATTTCACTATTTCCTTTTGAGGTACGGAATCCTAAAGAACCATTTTCTGGTTGGTTTCTCATAAAAAACTTGAATAGACTAGATAGAGTAATGTATCATTTTTTAGATAATGTCACGTATTAATAATAATCGGTACTGTACAAAATATTTGTCTACATTTTTATCTTATTAGTTTACGGATATAATGAAATACCTACGGTATTATCTAACTGTGTTTGTAGATACTTTTGTTTGATAAAGTAAAATACCAAATAATTTAGTTTAGTTTTGGAATTTCTATAACAGTAATCAATTAATAAAAAACATGCATTCAACACAACCTTTATCGAATATCGTTTCGATAGTTATTTTTTATAATATTCCCAGCACTATTTTCCAAAGGTAGGGAATAAGTGGACACGGTGCGCATGCGTCAGGGCGTTGGAAGGCCTTATACTACAAAACCTTCACATGGGAAACTCACCCTTAACGTCCATATGTAAGGTTTACTTCCGAATGTGTTTTTCTGTCATATTCCTTACGACACTCAATAATAACTTTTATTCGATTCGCATAAGGTTTAAAGTAGTTTCAGGGTTAAAAATATGAGTCATTCTTGGACGTGAACTTGAAATCCCGCGAGTGACACATTGCGATGACATTTAGGGCAGGCGTTTCATTTAAGTGGATCTTCAGTTTAAATGCAAGTGTGTTAAGGAGTCAGATTGCCGGCTAAGAGATTATGTTAAGTATGTGAGCAGAATCTTCCTGTATCTTATATGCCTATAAAGAGTAAAATGGTTCTTTTGTAAAGGCAAAATTTGAGAGATTGTCTCTGGAATCAAGAAAGCGGTATTAGTTTCATTCAATTATGACTATAAATTATACCAAGTGAACCCGGCGGCAATCTAGCAATAATCTTTCAGAGGTCATTGAAAGTAAAGGACTATCAAAGTTCGTACCTACCTATGTCGTTATTTGTAAGATCATCGGTGTACATTGGAAGTACATTGAAAATCTCCAGTGATTGGTGAAATAATGGTACATTAATCATTTACTTATGAAGTGTGTGACTGATATACCTACATTGTTCTGCCTATTTTACTGTTATTTGTGATCAATAATGAAGCAGGGCCCCGTTTTACTAACAAGGTTAAACTCCTTGAAATGCTGAGACAGCACCGACTACATTATAAAACAGAGGCCCGAATTAATGCGAATTCTTTTGAAGCATGGATTAAGGATACCCCTACAGTGGACTGCTATGACGATTGATTTCTTAGACAAAAATAAAATTCAGCGCTTTACGGCATCGTACCTACTACCATTTATCTTTACTGTAGAATCATTACTAATATTATAAAATCGTAAGTGAGTTTGTTTGTTACGCCTTAATGGCTAACTATTAAACCGATTTTGATACGAGATAGTTGGGACCCTGGAGACGGGCATAGGCTAACTTTTTTTAAGTGGGATATGAGGGAGAAAGAGGGAAGAAAAGGAAAAACTTAGCTATTGGCAAAAACTATAGGTGGAAGGTACCTGCAAATCAGGAAAGGGAACTGGGTTACCCCGAATTTAACGCGAGCGAAGCCGCGGGAAAAAGTTGGTAGAACAATAAAAATACTTGGGCACACGAGGTTCTTAATAATATGTGGAATGTGCACTCGGCTATGATTGTGCCGATTGTCGTAACGGCGGCTTCGACGACCATCTGTCAAAGCTTTCCTTAGGCGGTTAGATCAACTGCATAATAAATTCAGAAGGCAGTACTCCTGGTTATGGCCCACGTGGTCGTGACCATGTTCATGTCTCTGGAGCCCTAACCACCGGTAGCTTGGACCCTGCTCCCAACCGACGACGGACCACTATTTTTATATTTTTAAAGAAATATTTATAATGTTAATACTGAGGTTAAAATTAATAAAGAAAATAACACTTGCATAACAAAGTAATTTATTTATCTAATTAACGTATAATATAATAACTGCTTGGGTGTGCCCCTCTGCCTAGCTCTTCGTCACTACAGCCGGAATGTTCTGTCCTCACATTCTCAGTACCGTATCGGATACAGCTCGTCCCAAATTTTGACCCGGTCTTCATGGAGATTCTGTAGCACTCTGAAGTCCTTGCCAATTCTCAGGTAGTTTCTCATAGCTGGCTTCATGGATGGCCAGATGACAGACGACAGCTCTGGCAGTGAGGTGTCACTGACACGCGGGATAGGGTAGCTGCGAAGAACAATAATGTCCTATTTGGTTTAAAATTGATTATCTGCTAGATTTACTTGTAATTTAATTTTTCCTTGGGTTTAAATTGCTTGAATGAGTCCAGAGTCTAAATAAAGTGCTGCTTCAAAGTAAAAATATACTGTATTAGTAATTAATACATATTATAAAGGCGAATTTTTGTGAGTATGGATGTTTGTTACTCTTTAACGTCAAAACAGCTTAATAGATCTTGATGAAATTTGGCACAGAGGTAGGTTATAGTCTGGAATAACGCATATGATATCACGCGGGCGAATCCCAGGCGCCAGCTATTACTGTTTATAAAGTAAGAGAGGAACATAAAAAAGATAAAGTAAGAAACCTTCGGAAACGAGACACGCAAACAATATCTTTTTGGCAACTGTTTGATATAAAATTTTTGGCAGGCGCTTACACCTTATGTTCGATATTCAATTTCAAAGTACAAAATATGACTAAATAATTAAACATTGTTTCTAAGTAGCAGCCAAGAAGTCTGGATGTGTGCCCGGATGATGATAATAGGCTTCTCCTTCTCCCTATTACATGGGATTTATAACTTAATTGACGTAAAAAACAAAAAAAACTACCTTGTATCGACAAGACCGGTTTATTGCGAAAAATTGTTGCGTTTTCAATATTTATGTGTTAAGTAACGAATTGTATAAAATTGTCAATTTTAGTTTATTACTCACCCGTATTTAGCGAAGTTGTACCACAAAGCGGTCATCTTGTCCACCATCTTGGCATCCAATGTGTCAGCAACTGCTATCGGCGGGAAGCGGTAAGTCAGCGCGAACAAGTAGATTAGGTCGTCGTGGTGGGCTGCGATTAGACCTACAACGAAAATAAAAAGTTTAATAAAAGGCAATTCAGAGTTATTTTTGATCCATATTTTTCACTAGAGTCGCTAGATTATTATTACAATTTACTCCGTGAAATAACAATCGATATATTTTTATAATAGATTTTTATAAAAGGTTACTAAGTCCTAAGTACTAACATAAATAACAAAACACGCAATAAATATTTTGACTTTGACTTTCAGGTCGATCCATTATTAGAAGATAAACTTTCATATCATTGACCCCGGAACATTATGACAAAAGAAAGAACATGGGTGGCTTTTAGTTACTATAAGTCTGACACTCCCCCCCCTCCGCTCCGTCCAGAGCGGGGGTAGTTATTTGAATATTTCCCATCCTCAAAAAAAAAACCGTGCTTAGGACATGTCCGCAGTCGCGGTAAATCGTTGACAGATACGCCAATAGACAACGTGTTACTCAGTATCTGAGGGGTCAAGTCTTATTGACAAGTGTTAGTGAAACTGGTGATTTCAAAAACGCATGGATTACGATACATTCGAATATGAACTTTGTTAATATCACTCACGAACTGGTTTCCCAGTGTGGGGATTCTCGTAGTGGCTGTGGTTGCCGACGTAAGCGAACTCCGCGTAGTACACCGGCTGTTTGGAGTGGCGACACATGAGGTTCGCCATTCTAGAACAGAACACAATGTTGGTGTTTCAGTTCTGACTTTCATTAGGGTGTATAGGTATCTATATAGTGCTTTAATGGAATCTATCTTCAGGGTCTTCTGCTTTTTCACCTACCTATGAACAGGGAACCCAGTGACCGCGTCTCCATACAGCTTCCCCAACCGGCCGGCGCTGGCAGTGGTGTTGCGTATGGACCTGCCTCCGAGGTACGCCAGCCGGAGTTTAGAGAGTCTCTCGCTTGTCTCGTTGCGAGGCAGTATAAACGAGATCGGAGCGATTCGGTCCCATTCGGAGTTCATCGTGGCTAGCAGTACTTCGTTCTTTAGGATGGCTGTGAAGATGAACAATAAGGTTAGATTATAATTAAGCAGTGTCCATCTTACATTAAATAATCTCTAGCTTCAGTACAGTTAGTGCTGGTTGTTGGTGCTTTTCGATAGCTTAAAAGCTTTAACACACCTCTGAAGAAACTGTTGAATAAATTCAGTTGCGAAACATTTTCGTGGACCTACTTCGCTTTCTACGCTCTGGGCTCTACTACGGAAGTGTAACCACGGTGTATAACTGCCTACATGTCGCTCTCACGCCCAGGTTTTGTTAGGGAAATTGTCGATGCATCAAAATTAAACAAATTACATTCTACGATCCATCAGCAAGTGTTATAAATGTTGGTGTTACTGTAGGTCATAGAATGCAACTTTGGCTACAGCCTTTGCATATGGTATTTTCAACAACATACAATCTTAGACATAGCTCGGACAAATATCAACTCTTCTTTTGCAACTTACTATACGCTTTCCAGAAGAACTCTCCAGTAGTCTGGCTGATGATGAGCGGCACGGAGTTGATCCGGCCCTTGCGGATGGAGACCATCGGTTCCTCTACTAAGAACCGCTCCTGACCGAAGTCCGGCTCGACCACTGGCCACCACAGGCTGACGGGATCGTAGCCGAAGTCCTGGAGATTTAGATAAGAGATAGAGTAGTTTACCCATAAACGTGGAAGAGAGCAGAACAGATAGACTCGGTACTACCAGCACAACTTTATTGTTGGCGTATCTAACTCTGGATCCACCTTAGCCGTGTAACGCTAACGTGACAATGATTAAGCTTGACATTTTTTTGAGCTAATCTTATTTGTTACTACTCCACTTCCTTTCTAGTAATATCATCTGTAACAAAATACATATTTCGTTTCTTTGGTTATTTCCTACTCTTATATTATCTTGTGCTTGTGTACCTATCGTATTATATTTTTCAGTTACCGTTGCATCTTTCAAACGTATAAAATATCAGTAAAGACTCTCACAAAAAACTTCAGAAGTGAACCAGCGATTTCCCTCCAACTCTTGGTCTTCAGACATGCAAAGAGCGCGCTGGTGTCGTTCTGCGGACACTTAGCCGCACGTGCTTGCTTCTCGGCCAGGTCCAGCCGGTTAGTGGGGAGCGGCACCTTCGAAGTACCGGATCCGCTCATTGTTATGCCGCGGTGGAAGAGGCCTGGGAGTGAGAGTCGAAATTATCATTGCTTAAGAATGCAAAGATGACGACGTCGCTTGCTGCTTATGGGCCATAATCAAAACAATTGCTCATTTTTAAAAATTTACTTGTCCATCATCATATTTGAACTTCTCTTAAAAATCTGTTTCCCTTGTTTTCCTACATGTTACTTTTAAGTAATTGTGACAAAAAAGAAACATTACGAAAAGAGCAATTATTTAGATTTTGACCCATATAAAGTATAGGGAAATCATACAGCATAGATAATTATTTTATGGTGTTCGTTTCTAACTGGTTCAAGTGGAATCTGCTTCGATTAGCGTGGTTACTCTCTGCGTGTAGCAGTAGGAGGGCTAAACAAAACGAAAATGGGCGAAACCAAAGTTGAGCGTTGTCTCACCTTTGGACATAGGCGACACCATGTGCATCATGACACTGACCGCTCCCGCACTGCAGCCTGCGATGGTGACCAGCTCGGGGTTTCCTCTGAACGCGGCGATGTTCCTCTTTACCCACTTGAGCGCTACCACCTGGTCCTTGAGGCCGATGTTACCGGGAGCTAGCTTGTTGCCTAGGGCGAGGAAACCTGGAAGAGGAGAGGTATCGTTACTCTTATGTTTGTATTGTTATCCCCACTAAAACGAAACTTAAACATTACTGGAATGTGGCTGTACAGAAGTTCTTTGATGATCTTTCACAAAAAAGGGCTCTGGAATAAAACGTCATTGAAACTCACCGAGAGACCCAATCCTGTAATTGATGGTGACCAGTACGATATCTCTATCCAGTAGGTACTGTGGTCCCGCGACGTCGCTTCGACCTGACATCGAGTAGAACCCGCCGGGGTGGATGAACACGATCACCGGTAGAAGCACTGAGCTGAAATATATAGGGTAAGCTTGTAGCAGATATAATCAAGTCGACAAAAAATATTAGCGACACTTTTGACGCAGATGAAGAACGAAAATAAAACTCCTATGCACGATTTCATGTTCTCCACGAGTTTTGAACTTCGACTTGGCCACTTATTATTAAACTAGCTTTTGCCTGCGGCTTCGCTCGCGTTAATTTCGGGATAACACAGTTCCCCTTTCGTGATTTGCAGGTTACAACTGCTCCCTGTAGTTTTGGCCTTAAGCCTGATTTATTGTAATAGCAATGCTAAGTTTTCCTTTTCATCCCGCTTTCTCCCTTATTTCAAAATGTTAAAAAAAAAATTGCTGTCTCCAGGGTCCCAACTATCACTGTACCAAAATTCATTAAAATCGGTTTAGCCATTTGGGTGTGAAGACGTAACAAACAAACTCACTTTCGCTTTTATAATAAATTAGTAAGGATTTACCTCATTTGTTCAGGAGTATAAACGTTGAGGATCAGACAGTCCTCGTCCACGTGGTACCCCGGCCAGGTGTGCGCGGGACACGCCGGCCCGTCCCTGCTGGCGTTCACTATTTCTTTGTACTTCAGGATTGGCTTCGGAGGCTGTTGGACAAGTGTTGAACCGTTGAAGAAGGATGTGAATATTCTCCTACATCTTGAATAACTTTACACTACACGCTGACGTCACGAAGCTCGTGGCTACCCAGTCGACGACGAAATTCATCGTTGGAATAGCTCATCCTCATAAATGCCACAGTTTGTTCCCGTTGACTTACAAATTAAAAATACCTATTAGTAATACTGTAACTAAATGCCACATTTTTTTCACCTATATACACTGTACGTAATAGGGTTACATATTGAGAACAAAATGTCCCAAAGAGTTACAGAACTTTATTGTTCAGTTAAAGATTAAATAAAACCATTGAAATCCAAAGTTATTTTTTAATAAGTATAACCATATAGAATGATTTAAATGTTGCTGAAAACATAAATTAAAGGTACCTACATAAATAATTGTAGATACATAATCATAGTAAAAAATGTACATGTAGATATACTATTTTCATAAATATACTTGAATATGGAATACATAACCTCATTATGGTTAACACCACGACTCAGAGTACCCCGACTCGGATAGGTTAGGTTAGAAGGCTGTCGGGAAGCGAAGCTCCCGCCTTAGCCTTCGTTGGATTTTTTTTTAAACACTTACTGCTGGGCGGTTTGTGTCTCAAGGTTGCATCAAATAAATGATTTATCGATGTATCAAAAGATGTCTAACCTGGAACCGCAGTTCCTTCACAGGTGGCTCTGCGTACCGTATCCCGCGGTACGCCTGGAAGCGCCTCCCGCGCCGCGTCTTCATCCACGTACCTCGGAACTGCCCCGACTCCGACTGCGTAAACGATTCCTCGGTCGGAGTAGGTGTAGCTAGAAAGAAAAGAAAGACACTAAAGTGCTTCGTTCTGACTGAAGTTAAACGTGGTGCAAACGGACCATTCACGAAGCCGTCAACCAAACGTTATGTATAGTATCGATATCAAACTAAAATACACTGCCCATTAATTATTGTAATAACTTCTCCCACTTTGGGCGGTACGGGAGGGGGGGGGGAGGGACCTCCTCTCTACCCAAAGCAGGGGAAGTTATTTGTTGGACTTGCATAGGTACTGACTAAAACCTTGATTGGGCCGCGGTACCTCTTTCGAACAAACCGTAATCCCAGCTTATTGCTTTATGTGTAAAATCACTGTTAATGGTCACGATCGGCTAACCAACGTCTGAAATATTGAAACTTTGACCTTTGATATTATTTCCTTAAAACTAAAAGAGTCAAGAATAGGCCCACCTACAGATTCCCAGGTAAGGTCTTGAACAAAAGGAGCAAGGAACGAGTGCCATTCGGCTTCGATATGGGTGTTTCTACCACATTAATGACTGGACTCCTAAGAGACTGAACTCACACTCAGAGTTTGTTTCGGTTATTCCTCCCAGAAAACTCGTACTCGGCGTACTCGGAGACCAAACATTGTCCTCGTCTAGTTTAAACAAAATAATTTATTTTCGATGTATAGTGTTTTGTACAACCAATTTATATCTACTAAATAATATTATTTAATCATCATTTACTGGGTTTAGTATGTAAACTAAGGCAAAATCAGCACAATACTCATATTAATTAGTATTAATAAACTAAAAAGCGAAATATTAATTACACTTTTTATAATCCATGGGGCTCACTCTTGACCTCCATCTTGTCTATGGACAGAGATAAGGTGACGATGGGACAAACTAACGCTAAAAGCCTAGGTATTAAAATATAAAACGTGCGGCCGCATCTAGACAAGTGGTTACCTTACATTTAATTTGTGGTAAGTAGTGCTCTGTGCGACATTTGAAATAGTTATTTGACAACGCTAATACGCGCAGTTGATTTCACAAAAATACTCTAGTTAGATATCGTTACAATGTGAATTAAATATAATTCTGCTTAACTACAAAGGGGGTGAATGAAATGTATATGACCTATAGCAGTGATGAAAATGCTAAGAAATGTGCGGTAATGCGTTTGTCATGGGCCGGTCACGTGATGCACAAGAATGAGGGAAATGTCGTGAAGGAGAGAATAAAAAGTCGTTGGCTTCATAGCCACCCGGCGTTTCTTGGTGACGATGGGCGACATGGTGTGAAGGATGACGTTGCTAGAGAGGAGGTGAAAGTGCTCACAGATCGAGTAACAGAGAAATGTGAGGAAGAAAATGGACTGAATGAAAGTACATCGGCAAAGGGCAAAATCTAGGCTGTTGCGGTGGGAATTGTTTTATCTTATTTTTTGCACGTTAATTGAGAGAAAAGAAGGCGGGTGCGAGTGTGGAGCCTCAACACAAACTATACGGCCAACCTCCTGCGCTGGGCAATGGGGACCTCCACTTGCGCCTAACGGTACCAGTCCACAGCCACCGCCAACGCCGTCGATGTGACACAGTTCTGGTCACAGGTAAATTATTACATGATTATGGGAATCATCAACACAAAGAAGAAGAAGAGGGAGGAGAAGATAGAAATGAACAGCAAATGCCTCATACGGTTGTTCGGTATATGGGCCAGCGGTGCTCCGGTCAACGAAATACTGAGGCCAAGCGATGGGCTGCGGCTCGTGAAAGTAGCGAGGCCAGACGATAGACTTCGCCACGCGCACGCCGAACGGCTGCGGAGAGCGCGGGCTCCCTATGGGCCCAGCATCGACACAGGTTAGAGCATACACGGACAATTCAAAGCAAAACTTCATAGATAGACGTCATAAGGAAGATAAAACAGAAAAATAACAGAGTTGCCTGTCATGAGGTTTAAACCGAGTACCACTGTGTCTTTTTCAATAGTTTTCTAAAGTTTTTCTAAGATATCACAGACATCGGTAAAGGAAAACGTAAGGAAACCAGTAGGTCTACCATGACGTCTTATAGCAGAACTTATTCAACTGAGGGAAGGAGATGGTGCTAGACACCCTGTATAGCTCTGTCTCTTTCCCTCAGTGGAATAAGTTCTGCTTAAAGACGTCATGGTAGGGCAGTTGGACTCATGATTAGTGTAAGTCTGATATCAAGCTTGAAGCAAGAAATCAATATTGAGCGAGCGTGTGCTCGTGTCTTCTCTGCTTGAAAACCGTAGACACTTGCATAGACTATGCAGTCTTAATACTGTATCGCTATAATACAAAATAACAACAATAAAATAAAGTTACAATCAAACGGTCCTCATTCAAAAAGCGTGTCTTTCCACGCAGTATTTGGAACACTCACAAAAAATTTGACTTTATGTTGGTACCCTGCTACATTTATACTTGAAAGAACTTTAACTTATTGAAATAATCATCTGAATTACTGTCATTGTTTAGTACTGACCTGCCAGTGCCCCCCACGTCGCCACACTCACGACACATAACAGCCACACTATTCGCACCAACATCTTCCTCCGGACGTCGCGAGAGAACTGACACGATGCTAGTACTAGACGGTTATTTTATTGTTTTGCCGTGTATGGTGCCTTGGTACTAACGCGGCGGTTGATCACTTGTCACCCTTATGGCCCTAAGTTAAATATAGTTAACCTAACAACAAGATAAAGAAGATTGTTTTGGAAATCTAAACAATGACCTTTTTACAACGGCCATTTTATACTAGAAATAGCTTGATATGTCGCCGTGTATGCGTTGGAAATTCTGCAAGCTTCGCGGATCATTGAGATCAACCTTATACAAATTACATTTTGGTACTACCTTTTGGCCGCACTACGGTCTTGTGTAGGTTGAAAACTATCCCACGGCAATGTTCTTCGGGATAAACAGGTTGATAGGTAATTGGGTATATTCCTGGGTATGGGAGATACTAGACCTGGTTAGCAATAACTTTGACTCGTTCAAATTGGGTTGTTTTGTAGAAATCGAACGTATGAATCTTTCGAGAAACAATTCGTCATAAACGTACATTTGTCTCTAGAAATTAATCGTTATAGAGGTCTTCTTCCTTAGTCTTAGTAGCAGAAATCTTAAAAATAAACGCTTACGCTTGTAATGCATATTACAGAAATGATGTCCTTGTTTTATTAGCTTTCAATATTGCTTGCTTTCATAGTGCCAACTTTTAGCAAGGGAATGACCAGAAGACAGCAGTTGGTCCTGACAAGGTAGGATATTCATCAAACTGAGTGGGAGGGTGCGATTTGTCTTGTAGAAAGTTAACAAAAATAGGCATACGGATATAATATATTCTCGCTTCTTTATGTTAATTACGGTATCTTTTAAATAAAGTCACTTCCGTTGTTTGTTCGCTTAGATCTTTTAAACTACTCAACGGATTTCAATGCAGTTTTCAGCAATAGATTCAACACTTAAGAGTTGAGCAGCGGGTAAAACCGCTGGACACAACTAGTCCTTACTAATATTATAAAAGCGAAAGTGAGTTTGTTTGTTTGTTACGTCTTCACGCCTAAATGGCTTAACCGATTTTGTTGAATTTTGGTACAGAGATAGTTGAGAACCTGGACAAGGACTTCTCACTTTAAAAAAAAAACGTTTGATATTAAAAAAAAGTGCGACATGATGGAGAAAGATTGAAGAAAAGGGAAAACTTAGCTTTACTATTACAATAAATAAGGCGTAAGGGCAAAAACTATCTACAGGTAGCAGGTGCCTGTAAATCAGAAAAGGAGAACTGTGTTACCCCGAATATAACACGAGCGATGCCGCGGGCAAAAGTTAGTAAAAAAAAGGATAAGGAAGAATGAATTCGAACTATTTTCACTATAATCGATATTGAATACGTTCAGTCTATCCTAACGTGACGTCACTCGGTATTGTCTTCACGCACAGCATCACATAAGACAAAGGGATCATGTCAATTATATTAAGGAAAAGAAAAGAAAAATATTGTTCATTTCGAAAAGCTAAACTATTGTTTTATTAATGATTTTTACACCATACTAGCTGTTCCCCGGCATTCTATCCTACGGTCTATTTAAACCACACAAAAGCCTATACTGCATTAAGTTTTTTTTCTCGCCGTAAAAACTATCCTTGGACTTCAACGAATATTAAAAAAAGAATTGGTAACATTGGTCCAGGCGCCCGCGTGATGTTTGAACATTTGAGTATGGATGTATGGATGTTTGTTACGCTTTCACGTCAAAACGGCTGAACGGATCTTGATGAAAATCGGCACAGAGGTAGATTATAATCTGGAATAACACATGGGATACATGTTTTCGATATCACGCGGACGAAGCCGCGGGTGTCAGCTAGTTTTGAAAAATATAAATAATCATTTATATTTTCGGCGGTTTAAAATATGTCGTAAGCAAAAGATACAGAGAGATGGGCAAAACATAGAGACAACATATTAATTAAAACAATGTATGATTTAATGTAAATAAAACTTATCCACTAACATGTTCATTCTTTGCCTTCATCTATATGTATAACACTTTGGACTACTCAAAAGATATCATGGATCTTTCTCAATCAGTATTGTATCGGGTACAGTTCCTCCCACACCTTGAACCTGTCCTCGAACATGTTCTCCCGTACGACCAGCTTGTCTCCGCGGTGGAGGTAGCTCCTCTTGTCCGGCTTCATGGCAGGCCAGGACAGGTTGCCCAGCTCAGGGGTGTCGGTGCGAGGGTTTGGGTCACTGGGGAAGAAATAATGGTTCATTTTATATCAATCAATCAAATCATTTATTTCAATTAGACCATTACAGGCACTTTTGAATGATATGAAAACAAAAAAGATGCTGCTACAGTCCCAGTCACAAAGCATAATAACTTGTGAAAGTACTGCAGTTGCATACCAAAGCGTAGATCTCTATGGAGAAGAATGGGCAAGAAACTCCATGGATACTTTTAAATCATAATATTTTTACAAAACCATGGATACATCATTCATGGTGTATCCATGGTTTTGTAAAAATATCATTAAGAGCGTTAAAGAGTAAAAGCAAAAGCAAGAGTTTAATAGATTATTACTACTATAATCTAGGTTATTTAATAGGGTTGAAGAGGTTTTTATGACATTACTAGCTGTGCCCTACGGTTTCCCCCGCTGCTCACTTAGGGGTATGCAAAATAGATGTTGGCCGATTCTCAGAATATGCAAAAAAAAATCATAAGAATCGGTCGAGACCTTACGGAGGAAGTATGGGAATGAACATTGTAAGTTTGTAACACGAGAATTTTATATGTAAACTAGCTGTGACGCATGCGTTGACTTGGAATGCAATTTTCTACCTTTCTACCTACCCTAACTTTCAAGTTGGATCAAACTGCACACGGTGTACAAATTTAATTTAAAATCGGTTAAGTAGTTTGGAGTCCATCGCGGACAAACAACGTGACACGTGATTTATATTTATTAAGAAGATTAGCTAAAATAAGGGAATTAAGGGCTTTCGGAGTTTTTTTTTAAAGTTGTTTTAAAACAGTTTTTTTCAAAACCTTTCTGCAGGTTGCGGACAACATCCCTTTATAGAATGCTATTGAAAAGTAAACAACACCTTTGCTGAATTAGGAATAAAATATATTTGCCCGTCGTGGCAACACTGCTAGTCTACATTCTCTCTGGTATCTATATTGGCTTTACTAGTTCTAACATTAAACAGATTATAATAGATCTAATAATTTTATCATTCCCAGAACTACAATACAGAAGAAAGGACAAGGAAATCATATTTTTCTGGAGTGATTCCTCATATCTAGGGAAGTTGTTCCAAAGAGGATGTGTAAGTGAGGACTGCTGAGCGGGATATCTGTTGATGTACCAGGCCAGTATAATTGTAAGGATCTTACCCGTATCGTGCGAAGTTGTACCAGAGTGCAGTCATCTCATCGACCACGTGTGAGTGAGGACTGCTCAATTCTATGGTGGGGTAGCGGTAACTCAGTGTGAACGTGTACAAGAGGTCGTCATGATGGGCTGCGCCTGTGAATATAAACGTAGTTAGAGAAGGTAGGTTTACATATAGAACGTAATTTGAATATAACTGGTGGAAGCCTCAGATCAAAAGAAGTAGGAAAATGGAGATACTCAAAAATAGTGTCCATGGAGTTTCTTGCCCATTCTGCACCACAGTGATCAACGCTTTGGAATGGGCAACTACAGTACTTTCACAAGTTATTTTGCATTGTGTCTGGACTACGGCTTAATTTTTTTTTCATTTAATAGTGCCTGTAATGGTCTAATTGAAATAAATGCTTTGAGTTTAATAGATTTTAAAGATGTTCCTATCTCCAAATAATGTAGCCATAAATCAATCACATTGTGGAAACTTTGAGCTTGTGATCGTAATCAATGCTGATCTCTGGAATAAATCAAAAGTTAAAAACAGATACAAGCTAGGAGAACAACTAAAGCTCAGTATTTCGTCGATGCTCTATAAGGTAGGATTGCAACGGCTTGTACAGAAAAGTTAATAACATCAATGAAATAAGTTAAACGTTACCTTGGGGTTTTCCATTAGGATCTTCGTAGTGTGAGTTGTTCCCAATGTACGCGAACTCGTAGTACCACACCGGGTGCGCAGAGTGACGACACATCAGGTTCGCCAGCCTGGGGGATACAGAAGGTTGTTAGAACTAGCAGTATCATTTACAATTAGGGGACATATATGAAGTTAACTGAGCATGTCAGGATCATGGACGTAGTTCCGTCTACTTTGATTGTAAAAGTTGTGAGTTTATGTATGTATGAACTGCTTCAAAGTCGCTCTTAACCTCAGTTAGTCCGCTGCGCATTTGCTGGACATCGTTCCTAAGGTTTATTGACCGATATTTTGGAATCAGGGACATAAAAAGCAGGTAATGTAAAGGTTATACGGTTGTTAAAGGCGTCACCTGTGCACTCCAAACCCAACAACAGAATCTCCATACAGCGTTCCCAGCGCCTTCTCACTCTCCTTATCATTGACCAGTTTCTTTCCCTTGAGGTACACTTCCTTTAGTTTTTTCACCGCAGTGGACCGGTTCTCTTGGGGTAGCATGAAGGAGATCGGGGCGATTCTGTCCCATTCCTCGTTCATTGCCTTCAGGAGCGTCTCGTTTTGGAGGACCGCTAGAACAAAATTGAATTGTGAGGCAACCAGCATGTACTTGCTCTATTAGAGAGGAAGTCTGTGTCCTAACTTCGGGAAGACAGACTACGTCTACTTATGACAGTTTCTGTGGTTGCTTAAGATGAGTTGCACCAATCACAGCATGAAAGATTACATAGATTTACTAAATGATGGATACATCTATCCTTACTAATATTATAAAAGTGAGTTTGTTTGTTACCTCTTCACGCTTTAATGGCTACACCGATTTTGATGAATTTTGGTACAAAGATAGTTGGGAACCAGGAGACGGACATAGGCTCTTTATTTTAAAAAAGTGGGTAGTGAGGGAGAAAGAGGGAAGAAAAGGGAAAACTTAGCGTTGCTAATACAAATCAATAAGGCGCAAGGGGAACTGTGTTACCCCGAATTTAACGCGAGCGAAGCCGCGGGCAAAAGCCCGTAGTCGTTTATAATTGTAGCTGTAGAGTAACATAATAACAGTCTAGCACGCATCGTAACCTCAAGAAAACCATTTCTTGTTTACAAAATAGCAATTAAGTTTAGCAAAAATATTTTTTCCATCTGCCGTTTTGTCTTTAGTTTGTTCAAAATGAAAATACCGTCTGATGTAAGTATAGAAAGTTATTTTGAAACATCCAGTAAATAAGCCCTATTATAATGAACCTAGAACATGTTGTTGATTAGAAATAGCAGTATAATGAACTCACGGAAAGCTTTCCAGAAGAACTCGTCAGTGGTCTGGCTGACGATGAGAGGCACGGTGTGCATCTTGCCCTGCTTGATGGCGTCCAGCGGGTTGATGGTGAGGTACCGCTCCTGGCCGAAGTCAGGCTCAAGCACTGGGCCCCACAGACCCACTGGGTCACCTGTCCCGAACTCCTGAAAAATCATTCGTGAAAAATTACGAAGCTTATAAGATGTATTGCGGTAGACGGAATCGCGGATGGCGACACGCTTTGGATAGGTTACCTTATACATTGACGAAACGAAGCTCTCACGCATCTCATACATAATATTTTTTTATGATTTGGATGCACACCACATTTTAGAAAGTGCGGCGTAGGCTCCATAGTAGGAAGAATGATAAACTGGTGAAGGTCACAGGAATTCATAGGCAACATAGGTCAATTCTGTCGAAACGATCATTTACTTCAGAAGTGGATGTCATACATCATAAATAATAATGTTGAAGAGATTCAGGATTTCAGGCGATAATTTGCTTCAAAAGGTCTACCCCTACCACCTGCCACCCCCGAGCGTCTTCTGTTTCTCATTGTCACTTCAGTACCTAGTTGCGGCGCGGTGTCATAACTTGTTTATTTCTTTGCAATTGTGGAAAAGTTGTTATAGCTCCATCTGCACGATACAAAAGATCGAATTTCCAAAACGTACCCAGAACTTAGTCAGCGAGTCTCCGAGCTCTCTCCAGGGCTTGATCATGAGGCAGTCGAGTATGATGGAGGAGTTGTCAGTGGGACAGTTGAGGATCTCCGCCTGGCGCACTGCTAGATGGCGCTGGTGCGTCAGAGCCGCCACGCGAGTGCCAACGGGAGACGCGCTCATTGCTATGCCGCGGTGGAATAAGCCTGAAAGGAATGAAAGTTTTCAGAGATTATGCAAGAGTTTTCTTTTGATGTGCTTAACGTTCCGAATCTGAACACATTTGGGCAACCTAGTCCTAGCTAACCTTCTACCATAACTGGCTAATTTTAACATCACGGAATGAGCTAATTTTCATGTTATGTTACTACCTCTTGCTCGCCTACTTAGCCAGTTTCAGATAAATAATCTTAAAACCTTTCAATTTATAACATGTTTGCTGTTGGTGACCATTACCCAGTACTAACTGGGTTGTGGAGGTCAGATAGACAGTCACTCCATGTAAAATACTGATATTCAGCTGCATCCGGTTAGACTGGAAGCCGACTCCAACAGAGTTAAATAAATAAATAAATATCTTGGGACAACTCACACACGGCTATCTGATCCCAAGCTAAGCAGAGCTTGTGTTATGGTAACCAGACAACTGATATACATACTTATATCATTTATAAATACATACATATTATAGATAAATCACACCCAGACACAGAACAAACAATCATGCTCATCACACAAAGTTTGTCCTGGGTGGGAATCGAACCCACGACCTCCGGCTCAGCAGTCAGGGCCACTAACCACTAGACCAACAGGCCCGTCAGAGTTGGGAAAAGGCTAGGCAAAAGATATGCTGTGGGTGACCAATCACAAAACTATGTAACACCACAGGCCCTGCGTCCACCTCATGAACAATGTGGAATTTACATCGGCGCACCAACACTTACAAAGTATTCACTACATCGGTCGGTCTAAATATACGTGCCAGCTGATCTTTGGGGGATTAGGAATGATGTTCTGAATACGTGGTAAGCGATCATGCGTCGATATCCCTTCCTATTCTTATTTCAGGGTGGGAAACAGGTGGAGCTTACCAGGACGTATCTATCACACACACTGGTTAAAATATATACATAATTATAGGTCTTGCTACGAGATGGTATGCCCCTGGATTTAGTAAAAAACCAACCAAGTGCGAGAAAGACTCACGCACCGAGGGTTCCATTTCTTTTGCGTAGTCAGAGGGTTCCTTTTTCACAGCTCCACAGAACCACACACTTGACTTATGGTTAAATTTTCAACTTGATACCTTCACGCGTTCCCGAGATAAAGGGTCTCGATAGTCGAACAAAGTAATTAAGAAAATAGTGTTAAATGTTCCCTTCTACCTTTAGTCATTGGCGAGATCATATGCAGCATGACACTGATGGAGCCGGCACTGCAGCCGGTGATGGTGACGAGGTTGGGGTCTCCGCCGAACGCCGCGATGTTCCTCTGCACCCACTTGAGCGCTGCTACCTGATCCTTCATGCCGTTGTTACCCGGAGCGTACGCGTCGCCTGTGCTCATGAACCCTGGAACAAATAGTATGGTTAGAAGCCATAAAAATAAATATACCTACGAATGTTTGGACTGGCTGAGGTCGGTGGTAAGTTTTGCGAAAAGCTTAGCTGGAAGAAACTCAAAGCTCTTGCAATTTTAAAGAATGACAGGCAGATACTATTTTTTGAACTGTGACTTATAGACCTAAATTGTAATAAGGCTCAGTAATAGTTCCGTTTTTTTTTGCTATGTAAAGTCATCAAATAACTTCCCCCTCTCTAGGCGGGGGGGGGGGGGTAAGTGTCAGGCTTGGACTGACTAAAACCCACCCATGTTCCTTCTATTGTCCTTTACGTACCGGGGCTGCGTTTTCTCTTTCGAACAACCCGCAACCCCGGCAGGCGGAGGCCCTAGCAGGTCCCTCTAAATAGTTCAGTCTTGTTCCACCATTTTGTAATGGTCGATAAGACCCAATAATAAACAGTTGGGTACCTCGGCAGTCGACTGTCTTACCTAAAGATCCAATCCTGTAGTTGATGGTGACGAGTACCACATCCCTGTCGAGCAGGTAGTGTGGACCGGCCAGGTCACTGCGGCCGGTCATGGCGTAGAACCCGCCGGCGTGGATGAAGAAGATCACTGGTAGGGGACCCGTGCTGGAACAGACATACTTCTTGTTAGGATTCAAAGCGGAATCAGAAGCATAATGCTTTAATGATGGAGAAAACTTTACTCTTTCTTCGATAGCGCTTTCTCGACAGGTCTTTCCAGTAGTAGTCAGATTAATGGCTATGGAACTTAACCGTAGCTGGCAAAATGTGAGTGTTGGTGTACGATAGGTAAACTTGAAATCCTTTCTATATGATATAACCAACCAGACCTAGATAATTTCACCTGGAGATATCCAGATACCTTAGAACGCCTGGTTGTAGTAGGGGACTTGGACAATAGACCATGCAGTATTAACCTACTCATTAAGGTGCTAATGGTGCCAAAGCAAATCTAAACTTCGCCAATCCTGGACAAAACGGGCACGAAGGACATAATGTTGAATAAAAAGAAAAGAAGTATTCTTACGCGTTATGGTACGGCGTGTAAACGTTGACGGTGAGACAGTCCTCGTCCACGTAGTAAGTCGGTGGCGCTGGCAGAGGACAGGCGGGTCCCTCCTCACTCGCGTCCACCTCGCCTTCGTACGTGAGCTTCAACTTTGGTGGCTGGGGAGAGACGGGGTGGTTAGATTCGTGATGAAACTGAACGGCATCGGCATATTTAAATCAAGAGAGTGCCAGTGTCAACATTATTGTGGAAGTGGCAGTGACAGCTCTCCCCCTTGTCTTTGTGGGGTCATTGGAGAATGAGTGTATAGTCAGTAGATACACAAGTTCAATTGTGAGCTTGTCTCATGAGCAGGTGGTGTGGCGGCTGCGTCCTATGGTCCTTGAGTATTATACCCAAAGGTGGATCCCTAAGTGTGCACGATGCCTTATATGATGCCGTGACGTGTGATAGGGGAGAATGGAAGAAGAAAACGTAGCGTCGACCCCAAATAGAATGGGATTAGGGCAGGAAGATGATGTTGATGACGAGTTGATAGCTCCACTGTCGCATTAGGTTAACGTGTGTAAGAACAGCTATAAGGAAGGTAAATACAAAGAAACTGGCAAAGTGCGGGTCGGACTCGCGCATTAAGGGTTCCGTACAAACTTGCGACATAAAAGGCCATATCTTTTAACTCCTTAGACTTAGAGAGTTTTTCACACTTCCAAGGGACTACAGACATGAATATATGATTTTAATTTTAACTCGATACCTCCTCGCGCTCCGAAATGAAGGGTCTTGTCAGACAAACAGACGAAGTGAATAATAAGGGCTCCGTATTTTTTTTCTGAGGTACGTAAGTAAACCTAATGAAAATAATAATAATGTTCTCTTGAGTCATATTTTGAGCGACACCTCCAAGGTTAAGTTCTCGGCAAGATTTTCCTGTTCCGACAATAAACTGGTTGTGGGTTTAATCGTGGGCTAAGCACAGCGGTGCACGTGCACCTGCTCACCTGTCTATCTACACTATTATCTCTATATGCTCGCATTGCTAGCTAAATTGACACTACTCGGTACCCTAGCTAGCGTACGCGGCGTTTAAAAAAAATACTTCTAAAAAAATACTACAAAAACAGAAAATAAGTTTATGCTTTGTATTCATTTTCCATTAGTATAAGCATATCATCCATATTCATTAGAAGAAAAACCGAGTTTTTACTTCTCTTCCACAAATAAATTAAATCAGTACTTAAGATGTTACAGAGGTACTTACAGGAATAATGTATTTTATTTGTGGGAGACTGGCGCGTGAACTAAGCCAAGGCCTGTATTTTAGGTCAGTCAAAATACAGGCCTTGGCTCACACAATATTTATTAGGAAAAGATAACGAAAGTAGTGCCTAAAATTGCAATATATTATAATTATCATTTTCTAAACTAAATAGGCATACTACACACACCAAAAGTAATATAGAAGACAACTATTTAACTAGGAGCTAAATAGTAATAATTGATATGGGAGTAGTTCGTGAGTATTGGATTATAGAAAGAATTTTGGGAAACGGCCCACAATTGATGAGGAGTAATTGCGTAACTCACATACGAAATAAAACACAATCGAATTGAGGAACCTCCTCCTTTTTTTGGAGTCGGTTAATAACAATTTTTACAATAAACACAATTGTTTCATTTTAATGATATGAAAGAGAAAAGAGTAAATGATGCCGTGACGATAGGGGAGAATGGAGGGGAGGAGCCGACCCCAAATAGAATCCCATTTCATTTGGGGTCGGCGCAACACGTAGGGCAAGAAAATGATGATGATGACTTCATTTCAATTACTTGAGCCGATTAGTCGGCGCTTTTTGCCGACTACAAAAATGACCAGATAGTCGTCTTTTCTGACTAGTCGGCACATATCTCTATATTATATTTTCAAGACTAACTTTACAGAAAAAATCAAAAGGATTGTGTGATTTTATGAAACCACGGTAAAAGTGAAACTTTTTTCACAATATAGACATTTAGACGTCCCTACTCTGCGGCCGAACGTCACGCGACACGCAACACACAGACGAAAAAAATTGAGACGATCTAATAAGTTTCACTTTTAAGTAATTCAAAAATGTTCATTATTTATGATCAAGACAGTGAGGTTAGAAACCACTTCGTTTCAGTTTTTCAATATGAGTACTTTGTTTATTTTATTATGAAAGTATACCATACTATTACTAGTGACCCATTGACCCATGCAAATTGGCTTTAATTTCAATTCATTTAAAAGGCTCACACTGTCACTAATAATAGTCAAAATTAATGTTTTCTAATCTTCATTAAAAGTATGTTCTCGTCACCTGGAATCTCAAAGCACCAATCGGCGGCTCGGCGTACCGTATCCCGCGGTACGCCTGGAAACGCCTCCCGCGCCGCGTCTCCATCCATGACCCTCGGAAGGAGCCCGACACGCCGCGGGTCAGCGGGCCGCGCGGGTTCACGATGTACGACGGTACTTCTGCTACCACAGGAACTAGTTACACAAAGGAGATAGTTCACTGACACTTTATAAAAGGAGTTGTGTAGGAATTAAGGGGACCGTTGGCGCAGTGGCTGAGTGTGTCGCGAGTTCTATTCCCGCACGGAACAAATATTTGTATGACCTGCAGATAGTTGTTTCGGGTCTGGTTGTTTGTGTATGTGAGCTTAAATGTTTGTTAACGCATCCACGGTACAGGAGAAATTCCTAGTGTGGGGCAACGTTTTAAAACCGGACGAAACCGATCGAACCCGCGACACGCTGCGCAGCAGTCGATCACTCAGCTACTGCGCCAACCGTGTCTTCAAACTATGGGCTATAGGTACCTGTTTCTTTTTTATAATTAAGGGCACCACAAGGATAGTGATAAAAAGCCATAAGTATATAGCTTTGTTACAAAGCTATACAGTTTTGTTCTTAAGTGAGTTCTAAGATCATGTCTAAAAAGATGAAGAGGAAGTCTTGTATACTTGACACTTTATAAGGCACTTCACATTTTGACAAGCCGGCGACACAAACATACGGCACCATAATATGTTATGATAAGATTCATTTTTCTTTTGTCTGGCCCAACTTGTACTGACTCTATGAAGATGTATCTGGCTATATGGCACAGATGGTGGTCTTCAAAATATTTACCCGCATTTCTTAAATCAATATTCACCTCTACACACTTTGTTTACAAACTAACCTGGCTCTTGCGTCTGTTGCGCATGATGCACCGGTGTATGTTCGTGTGCGCGCGCGCATACACTCAACACACAAAGTAGCGCGAGGAACAACATAATGTGTGCAGTACGGCACAGAGGGCGCAACTGACGGCCGTATCGGAAAACTGAAGCTTTTATATGTGGGGGGGATATTTGCGGACTATACTGGTCCATTCTGCAAGTTTTTGTAATAAGTTTTAAGTCCGATGGATTTTTTGATAGGCTTTTTGACTTGGCCGAAAGTTCACTTGTTGAGGGTTTTGGGACAGTATAAGTTTGTTGCCGGTCTGTCTGTCTGTTAAGACCCTTTACCTTGGGAACTCCTGGAAGTCTTTTGATTGTACTCAGTCGAAAGACCTCCACGCGTCATATGGCCGTTTATGTCACAAGTTTGTACGGAACTCTTTTTTTGTTGCTATGGGATCGGAAATCATCATATAACGTCCCCCGCTCGCTGTGCCGAACCCTTAGTGCACAAGTCCGATTCGCACTTAGCCGGTTTTTTAATTTATTTTATAAGTGTACACAATTGACTTTATTTATCAGGTAAACAAAGTCTTATCAGAGTACCTTGAACTTTCCTGATTATCCGTCACCTCTGGATTCGCAATGAAACGGTGGCATTCAATTGATTACCTTGTGAAAACAATCATTGTGATTCTTTGAATAAAATAAAAAAAAAGTGTGTGTGTCAGCTCCGACGCACGACTGGAGTTTACTCCTTAAGTACGAGTATCTAACCATACGCAAAAAGAGTTTATTCAACTGAAAAAAGATTAGGGTAAATTCACAAATTAATGAAAAAAATAGCAATATAAATACATCGACACTGATAGAAACAAACAAGTCCAATA
Source organism: Ochropleura leucogaster (assembly GCA_958449745.1). Classification (NCBI taxonomy): domain Eukaryota; kingdom Metazoa; phylum Arthropoda; class Insecta; order Lepidoptera; family Noctuidae; genus Ochropleura; species Ochropleura leucogaster. The sequence goes on from OY288224.1 coordinate 15,360,406, forward strand.
ACATATAGTATATAGGTATAGTCGCCTATACAGCATACCATATGTACATCTTAATATACTCACAGCCAAATTAGAAAGTTGCGCACTAAAGGTGCGCTCCAAAAACGTGACACATTTTCGTTACTTTAGTAGGTTTCACCCCTCGGATTTTTCTCATACCGGGCGCCTTATATGTGAAAATCGATTCTTAAGGAGTAAACTCCAAAAACCCTCTCAGTCTATAGACCCAGGTTACTTAAGTCGAGGGAAACCATGCTTTAAATGTACTTTTTCACTTACACCAAGCGACACCTAAACGAATGCCTATATAATATTGTACTGAAAAAATGCAACTGTTTCCTAATCGATCTGCCACCAAAGTTTTGTTCATTTATAAATAGTAGGATAAAGGTCTCTGCATACAGCCGGCGTGGCGTGACGGGGCGCGGCGTGGCGGGGCGGCGACGCGGCGCGGCGCTGGCGCGGCGGCATCGGTCACACTGCGGGCGCGATAACGTCCCGTCCCGTCGCGCCCATTCACGCCGAACGTATACTGTTTTTATACTGCCTATGCCGCTCGCGTCCCGCCGCGCCCGTCCCCGCCGCTTCTGACTTGTATTCCCGCTCGGCGCAGCGGCGGCGTGGCGCGACGGTTACCGTCGCGTCGAGCGGGACGGCTCTGTGTGGCGTCGTCCGTAATATCTAGTACATTACAACTGCTCAGTGTCGCGTCGCCGTCCCGTCCCGCCGCGCCGCGCCCGCTGTGTGCAGAGACCTTAATTGTTCAAGTAACACAGAGCCAATAATTAGGTACAGATACTCACGAGTAAAAAACAGAAAAAAGTAGTAGATTTCTTTGGATCATAATATATGTATAATACATAGAAAATAAATTAAAGGAAACTAAATAAGGTACAATAAACACTACGCGCTTTTTAAAAAGTCGGCGGCCGCGTTTAGTCGATTACGTGCAGTTAGTCGTGGTATGATGGAACCTCGCACAAATTCTTAAAATAGAAAAATAATGTGTATTATAGAACAATGCAGAAAAAATAATATGGGACCGCTTCGGGAGATACACTTCATCCGATTCATAAAAATATTTGAAAATCGGCCCACAATCGACGGCGAAATGGCGTAACAAACATACAAAAAAAAAATAGTAGAATCGAACCCCTTTTTTTTGAGTCGGTTAAAAATGATCGTTTTCCAACAATATTTTCGTAGAGTTACTTCCATTACTTGTTGTACAGATTGCTCGGATGATGACTTCGTTTACAAGCTGTGGCAATGGACAGGACACAAGGATGGGACACAAGATATATATATATATATATATATATATATGTCATAACATGTACGGTTGTACAGCCAGCAAAGGAGAAAACTAACCGGACTCGTCAAATATACTTGCATTTTTCTTAGAAAGTGATTATTCGAATACATTCATGGATCTTTAAGAAATGTCAAGAAAATCAATGTCTCTGATGAGCCTGCTTACCGACCTCCTTTGCTGAATGCCTTGCCACCGGTAAAGTAGTCGCTAACGCCACTGCTCATCATGACGTTCTACATCCCAAATCGGGCAACGACTCCTTGGACTTATGAATGACGGATTTTTCGCCAGTTGCCCGGAGTTTAGTTGAGTGCCCGTTTGTAGAATCACCCTTTTTGCATAACAGGCGAAATTTGGGATACGCCTCTAACTAATCCTTCTATATATTGTATAAGTATATTCTCCACAACAAGATAAACACAATAAACTTGAGATTTCCTTGTTTTATGACTGTATTAGTGTTAAAACAAGGAAAAGTCTCAAGTAATGTAGTAGTCATTCGGGAAACCCGTTTAAACGAGTGCACAATATCATAATGTTACCGTGAGTGTAGGTACACCGCGCCGCGCCGTGCACAATGACAACATGACTGGAATTATTCCTGTGTTCCCAGAAACGATATTCATAAAAGATGCTGAAGTAGGAAGTGCGCTCAATCAGACGTCATCATTAGCAGCTGAACAATGTCTGATCTTGGAATAAAACACTAATTCTGATGACAGTATTCTAGACAGCCGACTGAAACGTGCACCACTAACACTTAAAGTAGGGTTTTGCCAATTCGGTTTTTTAACCTGTAGAAATCTACAAATATACAAAAGGGCGCCATGAAAATACATCATCATCATCATTTTCCTACCCCTGTCCCATTCAATTTGTGGTCGGCGCAACACGTTTTATTCTTCCATTCGCCCCTAACGGACGTCACGGCATCATTTACTCCTTTCTCCTTCATATCATTCCTCACACAATACATCCATCTTTTCTTTGGCCTTCCTCTAGTTCGCCATGAAAATACATATATTCAACACGCATGTGACACTGAGTTACGATTTCAAAAGCGTTTTTCTATGAAATAATGTGTTACATACTTACATAAAATAATAAAGATTGTTTTTTAAAGCGGCGTGGTTACATGCACTCGACCAATCGACCAATGAGAAAAAAGGTCGCGGTAAAAGTCGTTCACCAAGTAATTCTAGTTCCTGGGCTAACTAAGAATTAAGAAAATACAGACATTTTTCATTAAATTAATTCCTTTAACTCGAAGTGTTTCTCATCATGACTGTAAATTTAGGCGTGAAGACGTTACAAACAAACAAACTCACTTTCGCTTTAAATTATTAGTAAGAATGGCTCGTCCTGTTTACATGAGACTTAGGTGAGTGTACGATGTACTACAATAATCAGGTACACATTACCTACACCTCTGCGTTACTCTTCAAGAAATATAAACGCAGATGATGTTCTCATTACTCATCGTTTTTTTTTTCCTTAACGAGAATCATTACTGCGCAGCTATTGTCTTTAACTTCACATACCGTACCTAGTGCTACCAATACTTTTACCTACAATATCTAGGTATTGTAGTTTTCCTCTCCCCGTGTCTGTGAATCACAAATAGGGCTGCCACCTTTTTTTAGTCCAAATAAAGTAGGTATATTTGAAATTAAGGGTAGAAAAATAAATTTCATTATGCCAAAGTAAGGTACTTTTTATTCCGCTTTAAATCGAGAATTTATCTCATTACTTTCAGCCAATTTTATGGTCTTTACATTCAAAACTTAAACTAAAATAAAATAAATACAGATTCTTTCTTTCTGTTCTACGGAAAAATTCTAAAATATACCTGTTTCCGTAAATTTTATGTCAAGAGAAATCAAATCACGCTAAATGAGTATTTTCGCGTACTTTATAGTTGGTATAAAGTAGAGTACAATTACTTCAAATAACGTACATACACAACTGCACATCAAGCTACTTCAATCTGTCAGATTTCTTTGATAGATTTTCGACTTTATTTCTAGGTTCAAGGTTCATTGGGAAAAATTGACAGTTTCGGGTAGCTTGACCTGCTGGCGTCTGTACAATACTTTATAATAAAGTACAGGTGGCAACCCTACACAAAATACCAGCGCGGGTGACGAATTCTGTTGTGATACTGTCTCGAGTTCATAGTCAAGCGTCATTTGTTAATATTGTATGGACGTCTGTCAAGGTCAATAATCATGTCATTACGCAGGTGAGCGCGTTCTGCAATACCTGCTTACTCCCACGGGAAACTGGCGTGAGTTTCTGTATTTATGTTTCACCGCACATTGTTTTTTTGGCTGTGATGTCATCAAATGACTTCTCCCGCTTTGGGTGGAGCGGGAGAAGACAAAACGAAGAAGAAACTTGCGACATAAACAGCCATATCTTTTGAATGTGAGTTGATTTTTTCACTGCTCTAAGGAACCACAGACTTGATTATATGGTTTTTTAATTTCAACTCGATACGTACACGCGTTTCCGAGTTAATATGTCTTGAGTAGTCTTGACAGACAGATAGAACCCTAAAAATATAATGATGTGTGCCAAAGAAACAGCAAATGATCCCTTCGTATTAATGTAATATAATATGCATTAGGACTAATATACATTAGGACTCTGTTCCTGTCAACGACTATCTATATATATTTCTATAGATATTATTATACGACTACACAATTATATCTATAGATATTAAGTAGAAGCCAGGCTATCATTGAGATGGTTGCTAGACTTCTCTGTATGAGCTGAGGACTTGTATTGCAGTGTAACTAAAGAACATCAAATACCCTTCACTTGTTTTGTAATTTACCTTATTTGGAGTAGGATATTTGTGTTTGGATTAAAAAAGACTGGGAACTGCGAGTCGGACGGTTCCGTACAAACTTGCAACATAAACAGCCATATCTTTTGACTGCGTAGACTAAGATATCTGATTTTTTACAGCTCCAAGGGACCACAGGCTTGAGTAAATAGTTTAATAATATATGTTTAACTTAAATTCGATACCTTCACGCGTTCCTGAGATAAAGGGTCTTGACAGACAACAAAGTGATCCAAAAAGGGTTCTGTTTTTTCATTTTGAGGTATAGAACTCTAATTAAGGAAAATCAATTAAAATCTTCATCGAACATTGTGTTTCTTTTATTTAAAAATAAAGTGTACAATTTTTCTTAAAACTAAGGAATATCGCACAGATCCTATGAATGACACAACGAGTTTTAATATCTTTATTGTATTATTTTGAACTTATTTTTGTACTTTCAGATCTAAATGTTTTTGACAGAAAAGACGTTGCATTCATTTAAAAATACGGTCAGCAACTAAAATAAGAATTATGCTGGTTAAAAAAAGTTGCATGTAAACTGAAATTGTTAATGCGTTCATTTTTTAAAATTTATTTGCTGGCCGTACCTAATATATTACAAAATTAATCAAATCTTGACAAGATTATTAGTTTCTTTACACTTTTGATAGTCCAGGGGGAACAGTTCCTCCCACACTCGGAACCGATCCTCGAAGAGGTTCTGTTTGACCGAGAAGGGGCTGTCGATGCGGAGGTACTTGTGGTCGTCCGGCTTGTACTGCGGCCAGCTCAGCGAGGACAGCTCAGGGGTGTCGCCCTTGGGGTTCGGGTCACTGAAATTATAACAAACGATTTATTCTACAAACAAGATTTTGTCGATATATCGTACTGCCCTGTGCAAATGACGCATCAAACTCTGTGGTCATAACCTACTACAATCACCTTTGCTTCGTGAGGCAGACGTGAGTCTCGTACACCTTTAGCCTATCTATACTAATATTATAAAGCTGAAGAGTTTGTTTGTTTGTTTGAACGCGCTAATCTCAGGGACTACTGGTTGGAATTGGAAAATTCCAACCAGTACAGCACTATTGCTGAGAGATATACGTCCAACGCAGGGGCTAGTGGGTCTCAGATCCGGTCTCTTCGCGAGGCCATGGTTGAGCGGTTGAACTTGTCCTTGAGGGCTGTCTCCGATTGGGGAGATGCCAACTTGGTCAAGTTCAATGCTGCTAAGACCCAGGCGTGTCTGTTCTCCGCAAAGAGGAGTGAATTTCTACCTGCTCCTTCTTTTCGTGATGTAACCGTGCCAATTACCGACCATATTGAGCTTCTTGGTGTAACGCTTACATCTACCCTCAATTTTGGTCCGTTCATCGAGGCTAAGGCTAAACTGGCTGCTAAGAAGTTAGGTATCCTAGCAAAGGTGAGACAGTATTTCACACCGGAACAGTTGCTGAACTTATATCAAGCGCAAGTTCGATCGTGTGTGGAGTACTGTTCTCATCTCTGGGACGGATCCGCCAAATACCAGCTTGAAGCGCTAGAGTCTATAGAGAAACGAGCCAAGAGGCTCATCGGCAACGACGCGCTGGTTGAGGCAAAGCTCCAGAGCCTGGAGCATCGCCTACACATTGCCAGCCTTTCGGTTTTCTATCGGTTACATTTCGGAGAGTGTGCGATGGAATTGCACAGCCTAATTCCGCCAAGCCCGTTCCATCATAGGACTACAAGACGTACGGCGATGCGCCACCGTTACATGGTAGACATCCCACCCACACGCACTAAACGGTTTGGGAATACTTTCATTGTGCGTACTGCTAAGGAGTGGAATTCCCTGCCGGAGTCTGTATTTCCTGACAGCTATAACCTGGGGGTCTTCAAGTCAAGAGTGAATAGGTTATTTCTAGGTAAGCGTGCTTCATCGTCGACCACATCATCACTTACCATCAGGTGAGATAGTGGTCAAACGCGAACCTATCACTAATAATAAAAAATAAAAAAAAAAATCTTTTAGTGTTGGATAGTCCATTTCTTGAGGAAGGCTATAGGCTATATAACATCACGCTACGACCAACAGGTGCTGAGCAGCGTGGGTGAAACCGCGTGGAACAGCTAGTCTGTTATATGTTGGGTTTCCTATTAATGACGATAAGAAGATTCTTTTAGACACAGACAAATCAAAGCATTTTAATGTAAGCTTTTAGATATTTTTTGTAAAGGTAAAGAGATTCGCCTACAGCCACTAAGAGAGAGAGAGAGTTATTTATTAAATATAGTCATTAGTGCTTTAGGCACTAACGACTGTTTGAAAATGTGCCAATGCTTTTACATTTTTTGATTTTATTTTGCGATTTTAATTTCAGATCCTGAAGGAAAATTAAGCAAAAACTAGCTACCCAAGGACGTTGTTTCATTGGGTAAACTACACATCAGCGTACTTATCCGATGTCCCGTACCTATGACTACAAAACAAATGAATATTCTTCTTACCCGTATCTCATAAAGTTGTAGAAGATGGCGGTCATTTTATCCACCATCTGCGAGTCCTGTGAGTCGGAGACGGGCACGGGGGGGAAGCTGTAGCTCACGTTGAACATGTACAGCAGGTCGTCGTGGTGGGCCGCCGCTGTGGATCAACGCAACGTCAACACAAGACAATCTTGTTTTCTGGATAGATACTTCCTCAAATGAGCTGTTCATTTGGGTTTATTATTGTTTAATTCCACGTTAGTACATTTAGACATAAATTGTAAATTTTGTGATGTTAATTTTAGATAATTAATTGACTAACTTAATGTATTCTTTTGTGATTATTTTTATTTGAAACCCATATTACATAACAACATAATCAATCAATGATTATGTTGTTATGTAATATGGGTTTTAAGTACCTGAATTAATATTTTTTTGGTTAGTTAAATGTTCAAATATGTATTTTACTAAAGTTGGAAGATGCCAAAGACAATCTTGAACAAATCAAATCATTTATTTCAATTAGACCATTACAGGCACTTTTGAATGTCATGAAAACAAAAAAAGGTTGCTGTTACAGTCCCAGTCACAAGACATAATAACTTGTGAAAGTGCTTTAGTTGTCCATTCCAAAGCGTAGATCTCTATGGAGAAGAATGGGCAAGAAACTTCATGGACACTCTTTTAAATCATAATATTTTTCCAAAACCATGGAAACAGAAAGTGAAGGATATTTTTTTATCCTCCTTCCATCCCCATCTTATCATAGTTTATAGCTACCGTTCTTATTCAGGTTAGCGTGTTGTTGGCAATCCCAATGGATCGGCCAGCATTAGACAAAGAGTGTCACTTTAAGTAGCGTTAATGTAATGAAGTAGACAACAGGACGTTTTTAGTTGGTTTTATCCAGATGGCTTTGCATCTTCCACCGGTAGATGATATGTGACGATCAGGATCTAGAGTCAGGTGCGTAATGTAAATAATGTGTGTGAAGTAAGGTGTTCTTCCTGGCGGGGTTGCGGGTTGTTTGAAAGAGATACCGACCCCGGAACATAAAGGGCAATGGAAGGAATATGGGTGGGTCTTAGACAGTACAAGTCTGACACTCCCCCTCTTTTTGTTTTGGGGTGGGAAATCATCAAATAACTTCCACCGCTCTATGCGGAGCGGGGGGGAGTGTTTGACTTTTACGGACTAAAACCCACCCATGTTACTTCTATTGCCCTTTACGTTCCGGGGCCGCAGTATCTCTTTTAAACAACCCGCAACCCCGGCGGCAGGCGAAAGCCCTGGCAAGCCCCTCTGCTTTTCTGACATCTCTTTAAAACACATAAGTACGCGGCGTCGACACGGCCTGGCACTTCCCCCTCTCAAATAACATCCCCCGCTCCGCCCAGAGCGGGGTAAGTTATTTGAAGGTTTCCCATCCGCAAAAAAACGTGTTCTTGTTCTTACCGATCGGTTTCTTGGTGTCAGGATCGACGTAGTGGCTGCTGTTACCGATGTAGCCGAACTCGTAGTAGTACACCGGCTTCGACGAGTGACGAGCCATTAGGTTTACTAGTCTATGGACACAGATAAAGATTTGAACACTCATCATCACCTTTTCAAAATCAATAGGTGTGTAAACAAGACAAAAGTCAGTTCATAAGACTAGCACCAAACGCCACACACTGCTGGACAACGTGTAATTAACATTGACATTAAGTAAACAATCTGGATGTTTACGTAATTTAATCCTTACTAATATTATAAAAGCGAAATTGAGTTTGTTACGTCTTCACGCCTAAATGGCTTAAAGTTTAAGCCATTTAGGTACCAAAATTCATCAAAATCTTTTAAAGCTAACTATAAAAGATTTTGATGAATTTTGTTACAGAGATAGTTGGGACCCTGGAGACGGATAGGCTTTTTTTTTAAAAAAAATATTGAGATTTGAGGGAAAAAGAGAGAAGAAAAGGGAAAACTTAGCATTGCTATTACAATAAATAAGGCGCAAGGGCAAAAACTACAGGGAACAGGGAACTGTGTTACCCCGAATTTAACGCGATCGAAGCCGCGGGCAAAAGCTAGTTAAATTAATAATTTCTTAACCTTACCTGTGCACTCCAAACCCAATGATAGCATCAGAGTACAACTTCCCGAATCCCGCACCAGTGGCCGTATCATTGGTGAGCTCGTTGCCTGGCAGGTACGCCGCCTTTAGCTTGTTGGCGGCCGTGGTGACGGTGGTGTCGTTGCCCGAGAGGTACAGCGCGATGGTGGCCAGGCGCGGCCAGTCAGAGCGCCACGACTCGAAGGCCGATGAGTTGCGGAGGACGTCTACAAATCGAATTATCTTTAAAATGGTGGACGAAATGTAACTGTCAAACATTGAAGGCGCTTCCCGTATTTTGTAAATTGACACTTTTGTGTATTTGAACTTTTACAGCGAAGTGCTTTTCATTAATTAACTGTTCACAATACTGGTCCAGCCAATACTGATCGACACCGATAGGTACGTAATTCGTTTATTCATTTAGATGAACAAACTATAAGGAGACTAGTTTAATGTCCAGTTTCCGTTCATCTCTGCTTTAACAGGAACATACAAAACAAAAATTGAGAGATATAGTAACGTAGTAACATAATTTTTGACATTGTTATTCTAAGTAATTAGTATTTTGAAATTATAATTAATATTCTGACATTACGAGCCAATAATCTTATGGAGTAACTCTGAATCAATATTACTGAATTTAAGTAAGATCTAAATGTATGTACCATATAATCAAATAAATAGTTTTTTGAAAAATCAAACATTCCTGGAGGCGATCACTGTTAGCCAGGCTTTGGTCAAAACAGTCTCTGCGTGGGTTTACCCACTGGACTTGTTAGCTCTTGTAACTCACCAAGAGCCTTCCAGAAGAACTCGTCCTGCGTCTGGCTGATGATGTACGGCACTTGCTGCAGGTCTCCGGAGCACAGCGCTTCAAGCGGCTGACGGGGCAGGAACATCTCACCTTGGCCTAGCTCTTGTTCTTGTACCGGTACCCATAGGAGGACGGGGTCGTAGCCGAAGTCCTGGACAGAAAGGAGTCGTAAGTTAGTTATCACAAAGGAAATATGTATCAATTGATGAATTGTCTGATATGGCCGTATGCTGCTGAAGAGCAAGCCGACGCCAATTTGGTCTACTTTTTTGCCCGAATGTGGCCCGGAAAATAAAGGGCAGAAGAAGGGACATGGATGGGTTTTAGTCAGTACAAGCCTTTACTCCCCCGCTCTGGTCGGAGCGGGGATTGGAATCACTAGGCTCTATACTGGGTCCATTTTTATTCTTGGTTTATATTAACGACCTACCATATCATTTAAAGGGTATTTGTGACGTTGTACTGTTTGCTGATGATACGTCTCTTGTTTTTAAAGTAGATAGAAATAGACAAGATTTTAACGATGTAAACAGCGCGCTATCAATGGTCACGGATTGGTTCACGTCAAATAACCTTGTTCTTAATGCCAATAAAACTAAATGTATTAAATTCGCTCTACCCAATGTTAGAAATCTTGGTCCCAACATTGTCCTTGGCAATGAGAAGCTTAAAACTGTAGACTCGGCAGTGTTCCTGGGTATAACAGTAGATTCAAAATTACAATGGGGTCCACACATATCAAGCCTAGCGGGAAGGCTAAGTTCGGCCGCATACGCCGTCAGAAAAGTTAGACAATACACTGACGTTGACACGGCACGATTGGTCTATTTTAGTTATTTCCATAGCGTCATGTCCTATGGTATTCTGCTATGGGGCAAAGCCGCTGATATCCAGAATGTATTTGTTCTGCAGAAGCGAGCGGTTCGTGCAATTTATCAACTAGGTGCCCGGGTTTCTCTGAGGGATTTTTTTAAAGAGATTGGTATTCTCACTGTGGCTTCTCAATTCATCTTGGCCAACATTTTATATGTTAGGCAAAATATCCATCTATATAGTAAAAACAGTGATATTCACAACATTAACACTAGAAATAAGCATAAACTACGTGCTCCCTTCCACCGGCTTCATAAGGTTCATAATTCATTTGTAGGGCTTGGTATAACTTTTTATAACAAGCTACCTGCTTCTTTTCTAGATTTGCCATTTAATGCATTTAAAGCTAAAGTAAAATCTAACCTTTGTTTAAAAGCATACTATTCTATTAACGACTATTTAGATGACAAGCATAGTTGGTCACTGTGTTGAACTCAAGACAATTATTATTATTTTTTTTTTTCTTCTCCTTCATGTTTTTTCGCCAAATTAGATTATTGATACGTTACATGTCTTCGTCATGTAATTTTATATTTTACTTTTTTTTCTTTATATACTTACTTGTTTCATTTTGTGTGTTTTTGTTATTGGCATGTGGTTAACTAGTGACCTCGAGCATTGACTGAATATAATTATTTATATTTATCTTTTTTATGCTTAGCTTATTTCTTTTGCACTATGGTCCTAGTTTATCACCTGTGACTTCTTCACTGCACGTGTAAGCGGGCACACCCGTTAGACTGGTTAATTTATTATTTAGACTTGGGTATTATTATTATTATTATTTTTTGTTTTTTATATATAATTGGTGTTTGCTAGCTGACAAGTGACAATGAATGAATATTTTTTTATTTTTTTATATATTTTTTTTTTGTGATAATATAAATTGTATAAAATCTGGTTCTTCTAACCTGACAGACAGATGTGTTGCTGGGGAGTTTGTTCCGCCACTTCTTCTTCCCAGCTAAAACACTAGGAAGTGGCGAAGGGCAGGGCGTTTTGTGGGACTGTCTCTTGTAATCTGACGTTCAAAAAGTGCTGATTATCAGCCTAATTTGAATAAATGACTTTTGATTTGATTTGATTGATTTGACTTCTTAAGAACACATCTAAGTATTCAATGACCATCTTTTTTTTTTTAAAAAAAAAACGTTGACCCACAATAGGAATTTCTCTTGTATCGTGGGTGCGTTTATAAGCATATAAACTCACATAAACAAACAACCAGACCCAAAACAACAAACAACGAACCCGCGACACGCAGCGCAGCAGTCGATCTCACAGCCACTACGCCAACCGTGCCGTCAATTTGTTTCCTTACCTCGCCGCCAGGAGGCGCTAAGTACTTACAAACATCTTATCGAGCGAGTCTCCCAGCTGCTTGGACGTCTTAGTCTTGAGGCAGTCAACGATAGCCTGGGAGCTGTTGGTGGGGCACTGCAGTAGTTCCGCCTGCCGCACCGCCAGGTGGCGCTGGTGGCGAGGGATCACGATCTGCGAGATTGGGGAGCCGCTCATCGAGATCGCGCGGTGGAATAAACCTGGTTGATACGAAGATAACATTTATATTAATATTATAACGCTGGTATTTGTCAAGGAAATCCTTACTATAATAATCCTTACTAATATTATAAAAGCGAAAGTGAGTTTGTTTGTTTGTTACCTCTTCACGCTTTAATGGCTAAACCGATTTGGATGAATTTTGGTACAGAGATAGTTGGGAACCAGGAGACGGACATAGACATAATTTTTATTAAAAAAAAAGTGGGATATGAGGGAGAACGAGGGAAGAACAAGGACAACTTAGCGTTGCTATTACAAATCAATAAGGCGCAAGGGGAACTGTGTTACCCCAAATTTAAGGCGGGCGAAAGCTAGTACTTTATATATTACATAGGTTGTAGTCATATGTTTATGTCGGTATTATAGGAGGCGGACATCGGGCTAGTGAACATTCCAAACACAGTTTAACATCCCCTCTATCCCTCGGGAAATGTGTATGAACTATCACCTCTGCCTAGCCCTTCGCGATTTTGCAGGCGTAATGTTGTGATGATTATAACTTTGCCCGACCTTGGGATTACCCATCTAGTATGATGGCACGGTTGGCGCAGTGGCCGAGCGATCGACTGCTGCGCTGTGTGTCGTGGGTTCGTTCCCCACACGGCACAAATATTTGTCTGATCTACAGGTAGTTGTTTCGGATCTGGGTGTTTGTGAACGCACCCACGAACCTGGGGGTCTACTCTAATTCTACGTAAAACGAAATTGCGGCCGAAACTTCGAACGTTTTCTACCACGGTTTCATTTCATTTCATTCATTTCGAAATTTCGGACGTCCGAAGTTTATTTGACATTAAAATTTTCTAAACCTACTCTAATTCACGCAAAATGATATAGAGTAGGGTTAAAAACGTAACTACTTTTGACTTTCGTTCGTTAACGAAGTTACGTTTCGGAGAAAGAGAGTAGGCCCCCTGGGGTGGGGCAACGTTTAAAAAGAACATTAAATTAATAGATTTGTGTAAACTACGCCATTGGGTATACAAGAAAACGTTCATATATTTCAACTACTTCGAGTTTTTCTTCGTATCGAGGACAATCGTCGACGTGTATATATGTAGGTACCTGTGTAGGTAAGTATGTATAACAATGTAAGAAAGATAGGTTATTATCTGATATATTTTTTGCGAACATGTTTTGTTCGTATTATGTTATCGCACGAAACAGCGATTGATAAGCCTTGAAATGCGACACGAAAAAGAACACAATGTTCTATTGGTTTTATTTAGTCTACAATTTCGACACCTGAAAATAAGTCTTCGGTAGTATAGTGGTAAGTATCCCCGCCTGTCACGCGGGAGACCGGGGTTCGATTCCCCGCCGGAGAGAATCTTTTTGCATTTTTTTGACACTTTTTAATTAAATTGGTGTTTTACCGCAATTAAGTAATTAATGCTTAGATTGATTTTGATAGATTGATTAATGCTTTGATTAGTAATTGGCTTAAATTGGCTTCTATTGTTTTTAATTAATACATAATTTAATTTAATTTTGATCTCATTTGTTTTTCCTTTAGTAACAAGTTTCGTATTTTTTCGTTTTAAGTGTCTTCTGTTATACCCTAAAGAAATAGTATTTTTTGTTGTTTTTCTAGTAGTTTTTTTTTTTAATATAGATACATAAATATTATTGTTATTACTCATTATGTAAAAATGTTGGTTAACCTGTAATTGGCAACTGTATAAGTCCAATACTACGTATTTTTTATTTTTTAAGATATTTTTATACAGAAGCTGCTGGTGATCTTTTTAATAAATAAATAAATGCTTGTGGAAATCACAGATACCTATATACTTACTTAAAAAATGTTCATCTTAGTTTCAAAAAAATATATATACTATAAAAATGAAGACACCTATTGCACTGACTCCGTGCCTAGGAAAGCAAATCAAGCTGTTGGTCCCGCCCGGCTGTCATTTGTAGATCTTTGACAGTCGTTATAAGTAACAAGAAACTCCAGCAACCAGTCCTACCAAGGGATATTGTATTAGCCAGTACAAGATCGTATTACCTCATCTAGATGTCATTTATCCTCGGTTTCTTTTTAATTACTTTTCAATTTTTTTTAACTCTGATATCTTTTACAATGTACTTTCTGGAATAATAAAGTTCCTTGTATTTGAATTTTTAAAACACAACAGGGAAAAAATCTTTTTCACGTAACTTTGAAACTTTTTAAAAGGTATTTTCATCAAATGATTAACTCGAGTTTGGTTATTATTTTTGTGCTGTTAAGTAACATAAACCTTGCTAGGTTTTTTTATAACCTTTGTAACTATTATTATTATGAAAAGCCTTGACTATCTCGAACATGCAATATTTCAGCATTCTACGAAAAAAATTAATTTTAATTCAGCTAACTGCGAGTTTTACGATTTTTACTGAGAAGATTACATAAACCTAATCTAGCCTTAATTGATTCTTTTAAGTACCTTTTGACATGGGCGACACAGTATGCAGCATAACGCTGAACGAGCCGGCGCTGTACCCTGAGATGGTGACGAGGTCAGGGTCTCCGCCGAACGCGGCTATGTTCCTCTGCACCCAGCGCAGCGCCATCACTTGGTCCTTGAAGCCGTTGTTGCCCGGGGCGAACTTGTCGCCTGTGCTAAGGAATCCTGGAGAGAAGAGTAACAAAAAGTATTTAAAAGTGTGATAATGACACCTAGATGTGCACGTAATGTAGAGGTATTTCCTACATCCAGCAGCACGCTGTTCTGTCTGAAACAATATGACCGCTATGGTCTAATGCGGTGTGGAATAACAAAATTGTTACGATAAAATTCCCCAAATCTTGCATCGAATTGTAATGTAGTTTGTTTGCCAAGGGGTATTATTTTACGCAGGAACTTAGGAGGGTCATATTTAAATATATTTTAACTAACTACATATAACACAGCTGAACCCAACATAGTTGAGAAAAGCCTCTGCCACAAAACGTGTGGAATTCCAGCCCTTATTCCATTCAACAACATGAACAAAACGAAACTCACCAAGCGATCCAAGTCTGTAGTTGATGGTGACGAGTACAATGTCCCGGTCCATGAGATGGTTGGGCCCGGCGACGTCGCTGCGGCCCGACACCGAGTAGAACCCGCCGGCGTGCATGAACACCAGCACCGGCAGCTTGTTGCTGTACCAGGGAAACATGGGATTGAGGATATCATACATAGAAAATGCCTAAGGTATTAAATCTGCCTTTATACAGTTTTTACTTATTATATTCCCTAGGTACAAAAGGTACAAGTTTTCTGGACATGGCGGCTATTCTCAGTGGAGAATAGCCATTCGTTGTTATAATGAACAAGTGTCTAGGTTAACAAGAAAAGAAGAGAACAGGAAAGAGAGTAATAGATAAGTATGGAAGAAGAAGATATGCTGTGGCTACCACTAATAAATTGGTGGGAGTGTTCCACGCGCCTCAAAGAGATGTCAGCAAAGCAGAGGTGCCTGCCAAGGATACCGCCTGTCGGGGTTGCGGGTGTGTGAGGGCAGAAGAATGGTAATGATTTAGTGTGGACAAATACACTAATACTGTTTCTCCCCTCGCCTACTTCGATGGGATGGTAATCCGATACAACAGAAAATAAATTAAGAGCAAGATCAACGATAGGACCATTCAGAGCGCAAAAGGCTGCCAATTTCTACAATCTTACTGAGAAACACAGAAATTGCCAAAGGAAAAACGCTGTTACTCTTTACCCAAGTTTGGAATTGATTTCAAAACAAAATGCTAAAAGGCCAATGTTTGGATAGATAAGTCCAAAATCAAAACTTCTCAATGAGACCAGAAGCTACTAGAAGCTTCGACTTACATGTTGCCGTCAGGGCGGTACACGTTAAGCCGCAGACAGTCTTCGTGCACGGGATAGTTGTTGTAGACTGGCTGAGGACACGCGGGGCCGTCTTGTGTAGCGTCTACCTCGGTCGTGTAGTTCACGATCATTTGTGGTGGCTGTCAGGAACAAATATAGATGCATAAAGGATACATGTTGTTTCAATTGAGGAAACTTTGTCATTGCGTTCGAGGCGGAATTAACGCCCAAGCCGTTAGGCGAAGGTGTTATAGAGCTGAGAACAGCAGTGACAGATTCCCTGGTGAATCAATCGACGATTTTCAATACACTTACGGAGAAATTAAATATTAAAACGAAAAGTATTTTTGACATTAATCGCTATGAAACAGGGATTTAATTTGTATTTTTTTTTCTCAGGCTGAAACATAATGTGGTGTTCTAGTTCAATTTACCTGAAACCGCAGCTCCCCTACAGGTGGCTGTGCGTACCGGATGCCCCTGAACGACTGGAACCTCTTCCCGCGACGAGTCAGCATGAAGGACCCTCGGAAGTGTCCTGACACGCTGCGCACCATCGGCTCCTTGGTAGTTGGTGGAGTTGGCTCTAATAGACATTAAATGTTTTAAACATTACTTAATATTGGAGTAACCGTGGAGTTTCTTGCCGGTTCTTCTCCATAGGAGACGACCAACACAAACCGTGCACCTTTTCTCGACGTTTTATAAGTGCCCAGGGCTATGTGAAATTAAAATATTTTGATTGATTTATTACATAACGTCACGCCTGCTTTTCTTCCCTCTTTCTCCCCTTTTTCTCACATTTTTAGCCCATGCCCGTCTCCAGGGTCCCAACTATCTCTGTACCAATATTCATCAAAATTGGTTTAGCCATTTAGGCGTAACAAACGAACTCACTTTTGCTTTTATAATATTATTAATTACAAATTATTATTTGCTCTGGTCATTGATGCGTAAGTGGTTTTTTTTTTTATATTTATAAACAAACACTCCATAAACTAATAAAAAGTCGAAACGATTTAACCAACATTTCCCATATTTCAGGTAAGTTAACAAAATACAAATCATCACCTGTTCCATTTTGATGATGATGGTGATGAGCGCCGCCGAGTCCCGCCAGCGCGGCACACAGTAACACACACAACTGCATCCTCGCTCACACGGTGACGCACTGAAGTAAACGAGCGCTGAGCAGGGCTTTTATTGAAACTGTGAACAAAAGCACATCAATGTTCTGTTGACATTTTGTATTGTGCAGTTTTCCTTGTCTAGTACAACAAACTTGACTTTGGAATTCCCTTTTCTCCTAGTCCTCCTCTACTATTTTTATTCTTTATTTAAATGGGTCCTTGACCTCAATCTTGTCCTGAGAACAGAGCAACGGTTTTTTAGGATGCCTTATTGACTCACTTTGTTGTCCGTCTGTCTGTCAGGACTCTTTATCTCGGGAACGCGTGGAGGAATCGAATTGAAATTAACAAGGCAGTCAAAAGATATGCTTGTTTGACGTTTGTTTATGTCACAAGTTAGTACGGAACTCCTCGGCACCAAAATAGACGTTAAGAAACCAAAAAGTCCTCTTTAATCTAATCTTCTTTGCCTACTGTACCTACATACAGCCAAAAGTTTACTGACTATTAAATAGGATCCTTGACAGTTTGTTCCAAAGAAAAAAAACTGGCCTCTGCTGTAAACACTGAGCTGATCTTACAATAGATACTGCGTTGTTGACGCGTATTTCCAACGTCTAGTTTATTGAGGAAAACTAGGTTAATAAGTAAAATGGAATTCTGAAAATGTTCAGTGGAACATCAACACTGATTAGGTACTTGATGGACAAATCATTTCGTCGATTCGCTGACACGCGGACATCAATGATAAATATTGCAAAGTCAACAGTGAATGGCTGTCGATACTTTCACGCCTTAACGTTTCAATTTATTTCGATGTAATTTGGCAAGTAGCCAAACCGACCTCTTTCGAACATCCCACAAACACGGCAGACGGTGGCTCTGGCAGCCCCCTCTGCTTTACTGACATCTCCACAGACGGGTCCGTGGAGATGAGGAGACGTGGCCACCGTAGATGCGAGTATCTACGGTGGCCACGACTCAGTCCGTGCATAAGCGTTTCCCGCGGTGGCTGAGGTTGGGTTAGTTTGAGGTTCTCTCCTTCAAACGTCCGGCCACCTCCTTCGCTAACATATGATATATAGATGAAGTTGGGTGCAAAATATACTTGGATTACACATAAATATACACCAGATTTGGTGGGAGACCAACAAGAGATAGATAAATTGTATATGATAAATCTTAACAGTTTACAAACAAACTACATGTGTAGGCGCTTAAGGAAAACGTTGGCGAGTAGGGTATTCCCAGATGCGATGTATGTACCTACCTACCTACCGTACGTATAGATACTGCAGCAATGTGTGACACTTCCTTAGGAATGACAAGTCACAGACGCCGGGGCCGCGCCACGCCACGCCCCGCTGTCAGGTGCGTGTTTGAGAACGGAGTCACCTGAAGGGCTACTATGACATCTTATAGCAATTCTTATTCCACTGAGTGAAAGAGATGGTGCTAGACACCCTGTATAGCTCTGTCTCTTTCCCTCAGTGGAATACGAATTGCTTTAAGAGGTCATAGTAGGGTAGCTAGTGTTATGATCGGAACCTTCTAATTTGTTAAGGTATATTGAGAACTGGCTGCGCCCCGCGGTCTAGACGCGGTGAAGAAATAATTTGCGTTATTTGATCATCCTACGGAAACTCCACATTTTACAGGATCAAAAGTAGACTGTGTGTTAATCCAGTATACTTAATAAAAAAGTGACTGACAGCATATGGTTACTAAGTTTCATTTTTTTTTTATTGTTTTTTTCAATGTGCTCTGTGTTGTTTTTTTACTACTTATACATTTACTTATATTATTGTTAAGATTTTCTATGTTTCATAATAAAATGCTCTGATATTTGTATGCCATTATATGGTAAAACATGTTAAGTTCACATTACTATTATTATAAGACCCTATGTACCATGTTTTTACACAAATAAATTATTCTTATTCTTAGGTATTCAGGATGTTAACGAACTGTTCATTCATGCAGTATTTTATTATCTGTGATTCATGCTTTTTTTGCACCAAAATCACATACTCATAGTTTACGAGTATGTGATTTTACGTGGAGGTTATTGCTGGAGAGGGAGCGGGCCATATTTAGATAAGTCCAGTGTGATTAGACGGTAGCGGTCAAACGTCTTCCATGTTTACTAAATAAATTGTATTTACTTCTGGTTTCTCCGCCGCTCTAACATATAAATCAAACAACAATTTATTTTAAATTACTAGGTATATATTTAATTAATATTCCTAATGTCATCTGTCATCAATTCTCCGAGAATTGATTTCATACAATTGTGTCAACAACTAACTCTTCTATTCTTAGAACTACACACATATAATTAGCTGTAAACAAATATGGATAGTTGTGCCAAATAGTTTCAAAATATTAAACACAAGCCGGGCCGGCCACACGCTCCGAAAGGATCCTAAAGACCAAGGCAAGACCTAGACTGGATTCCTTAAGAGAGCGTATACGTGCTCGCCCTAAACAAGCGAAGAACAAGATGAAGACTTGTAGCGAAATGAAGCGTGAAGCTGTTGACCGAACGGGAAGGCCAAGCACCCTACAGCCCTGATATACAGACGCCTGCAGCACATCAAGCTACTACAATCTGTCAGATTTCTTTGATAGATTTTCGACGTTATTTCTTAAGTTTTAAGTTCAAGGTTCATTGCGAAAAATTGACAGTTTTGGGTAGCTTGACCTGCTGTCGTCTGTACATAACATAACGAATGTAATCCACTTACATATCGCCAGTTGTTTTAACCTTTGCCCCAGCCCTACGTTAGGAATTTTTCCTGTATTGTGGGTGCGTTTACAAACATTTAAACTCGCATACACAAACAGCCAGACCCGCAACAAATACCTGTTGGCCATACAAATATTTGTTTCGTGCGGGGATTGAACCCGCAACACGCAGCGCAGCAGTTGATCACCCAGCCACTGCGCCAACCGTGTCGTCAAAAAAGAGTTATGTTTAAGTCCCATGAGGATGGAAAAAACTCCTCAGCAGTCGCGCTGTCGAGCAGTAAATTCCAATGAGGCAGTGTTTTATAGTGTCTCCCACAATAAAAAATCAAAGGAATCGGGTTCCATAATCCTTACTAATATTATAAAAGCGAAAGTGAGTTTGTTTGTTTGTTACGTCTTCACGCCTAAATGGCTAAACCGATTTAGATGAATTTTGGTTCAGAAAAAGTTAGGACGCTGGAGACTGACATAGGCTATTTTTAAACGTGTAAAATGAGGGAAGAAAAGGGAAAACTTAGCTTTGCTATTACAATAAATAAGGGCCAAGGGCAAAAACTACAGGTATAGCAGGTAGCGAGGTAGTGTGTCCCCCGAATTTGACGCGAGCGAAGCCGCGGGCAAAAGTTTGGCAGTAAAATGCTTGTGCTTGGATCCCTCTGTCATCCAGTTTTATGACACGTGTCACAGAAGCACACGCTCGCGCTTGTCCGCCATTTACAATCAAACAATTATGTAGACAGTTCTAATGCAGTCACTTTGTCTTTTTTGTCGCAATATCCATTGTTTTAGTTTTTATCGTCTGATTCTCAAATTAATTATTAATTACGGATTAATTCTTTGTATGTCCGTCTGATATAAGAAGGTGGATTGTAGTTGATGATCTACTTTTCCTGTCTGTCAGTACTGGTTGTCATGACGCATTTGATTAGCTTTTGTTTAGCTCTTAGATAAATGGGGCTAAAAAAGTATTAAAGAAATCAATTAGGTAAGAAAGAAAAACTTAACTATGTTCTTATCTCATTTAAGTACCTATGAAGCATGTACCAAAAGAACGGGTAGCAAAAATAGTATGCGCTAAACATTTTTAATAAAGTTTACCCCAATGTCGTGATCGCGAACCACCCGGATTATTAATATTTGTACAAAACCTGCCGGGTTTTCTTCAAAGGGTGCAAATCATAATAAATTGAGAAAGGTGCCCAGTGTGCCCACCTACCTCAATCGTGAATTGTTAAGTGAAAATTAGATCTTATGCATAAGCTTTGTCATGGTTAATTTAGACAGACGCAATTAAAAAAAAAATACAATTTCGTTTCAATTTAATTAACTTGATTTTAGTTTAAGGTTTCGTTATTTGGTGACATAATCATCGTTTGTAAATAAATAAATAAGTTTTTCCTACATTCTCCCGTGCCACTCCAGTCAATCGTCACGCTATCATTTACTCCCATAGATATTTTTATAAAATAAATGTAAATTTCTAGCCACCAGCTGTGCTGGGTTTTCCTCCTCTGTCACTCTATCTAGTCGAGCTAACCTCTTGGCATAACATGAACTTATTTACATAAGAAATATGAAAGAAAGCAAGATCTTTGGTTGCTGTAGGTACTTAACATAATTAAGAAATTAAAACGATTTCTTTCATCAAACTATTTTGATGTCAGTAGAGGCTCTTAATTAGCGAGATCTGGTTACAGATATGACCCACAAAAGGTTTTGTCATTAAAAAGTTTCAATGTCCTTCATTAAGCAGTTACCTACAAGTACAACATATCTGGGGATCTAAAATGGCCGCTTTACAGAATAAAAATAGTAATAGCAGTCCCGTATTGTAAGGAAGTTCCTCTCTCAAGAGCTCGGACCCTGTTCCCAATGCCGGTGGACTACTATCCTTACTTCTGTTTGTTTGTTTGTTAGCTGTTCACGCTTTAATAGCTAAACCGATTTTGATGAATTTTGGTACAGAGATAGCTGGGAACCAGGAGATAGATATAGTACCTACTTTTTTTAAAGTGGGATGTGAGGGAGATAGAGGAAAGAAAAGGGAAAACTTTAGCGTTGCTATTACAAATCAATAAGGCGCAAGCGAAACTGTGTTACCCCGTATTTAACGCGAGTGAAGCTGCGGGCAAAAGCTAGTTTTTTGTATTTTTAAATGTTTTTGATTGTTTTTTTTTTTGTATAAGACATATATATATAAAGACAACAATAAACGAAATAGTAGCAGTTAATATGGCGAATTATCACTTTGTGACCATTTTACGAATGGTAACGTTATTCGTATGATTAACATGTTATTTTTCTGCTTAACCTACCATTTAAGTTACCCTGGTCCTGTCTCCCAGTGTTTGTTACAGCTAGCCTATCCAATGAAGTTGAACTGATTAATCGTTTTTATAGCAACTTTCAATAAGAATGAGATTTGTTGCTATCGATATAAGGCTAGGCGCGGACTCATAAAAGCGCGATAGTCGGTGATAGAATCTCGTTTCGTTTCTATTGCTATTTTTCTACCTCTCTTTGTTACTCACAGGGAACGATTAGGTAGTAAGGATACCTAGCTTAGTGAGCTGGACCAGGTTTATAATGCTCTCATGATTACACCATCACAATCACAAGGCGTAAACATATTTGTCAGTTATAGGAATGTCACAAAAACAATAATACTAGCCTGCTGGGAGTATACTGCTAAAATCTCCCGGACAACCCAATCCTTACTAATATCTATTATAAAAGGGAAAGTGAGTTTGTTTGTTACGTCTTCTAGCCTAAATAGCTGAACCGATTTTGATGATGATTTTGATTTTGGTACAGAGATAGTTGAGTCCCTGGAGACAGTTTTTTAGGGTTCCGTAGTCAACTAGGAACCCTTATAGTTTCGCCATGTCTGTCTGTCCGTCCGTCCGTCCGTCCGTCCGTCCGTCCGTCCGTCCGTCCTCGCTTAATCTCTGTAACCGTTAGCACTAGAAAGCTGAAATTTGGTACCAATATGTATATGAATCACGCCGATAAAGTGCTAAAATAAAAATTGGAAAAATATGTTTTATTAGGGTAGCCACCCTATATGTGAAGTGGGAAGTGATTTTTTTTTTAATTTCAACCCTAATGTGTGATATATTGTTGGAAAGGTATTTAAGAATGAATAGGGGTTTACTAAAATCATTTTTTGATAATGTCATTAATATCGGAAATAATCGCTCCAAAAGTAAAAAACAATGTGTCCCCCCCCTCTAACTTTTGAACCATAAGTTTAGAAAATATGAAAAAAATCTGAAAAGTAGAACTTTATAAGGACTTTCTATGAAAATTATTTTGAACTTGATTGACATAACAGTTTTTGTACAAAAAAAAAAAAGTTGTACAAAATAATTTGTGGACTAAGTTTGTAGTATAATCGTTTATGCAAGCATCTTTTTAACTTCGTTTACATATTTTATTATCCTGAACGTATCTTTTTTCAAATTAAAAAAGAATTATTGAAATCGGTTCTCGCAATCCAAAATTACCACCAAAACTACGGAACCCTACCCTGAGCGTGGCCCGACACGCTCTTGGCCGGTTTTTTTAAAGTGATATGTGAGGGAGAAAGAGGGAAGAAAAGGGAAAACTTAGCATTGCTATTACAATAAATAAGGCGCATGGGCAAAAACTGCAGGTAGCAATTACTTGTAAATCGAAAGGGGAACTTTGTTACCCCGAATTTACGCTAGCGAAGCCACGGGCAAATGCTAGTTAGTTATAAAAACACTATCACAAAGAACTCTTTTAAGATGTGTCTAATGTTTTAGGGAAAATAACAAACAAACACAAACTCGCTCTGCACGCCTTCAAAGATAGATCTGCCGATCAATATCGGTGGGTAAACACAGCAGTCACCGGATAAGCTTGTTTTTCTTCAGTTCCATCTCTAGTTAGTTTGTATATAATCGACAACTACTTGTTCGGCCTACAACCACCTCCCATTGACTGATCCACTAGATAGTACCGAGGCGGCCGCTGTAGGAACTCTATCGAGCAGCTGCTTAGTGATCATGTGACATTAAAGTGTGACAGTGATAAGTTAAGGGTTTGTGGCGAAGGTCGGAAATGGCATGGCACTTGAGGGGTGTGTTCTTGTGTAACACTAACGGGAAATAATAATAATGCCAAGAGCCTCGACCAATACCTGAGGAGGCTCTCGTTAGGCAGCTGGATCAAGGGCTTGATACAGAAAGCGGTACTCCTGGACACGGCTCGAATTGTTAGGAGGTTCCTTTCTCTGGAGCCCTGACCGCCGGTAGCTTGGACCCTGTTCCCGATACCGGTAGGCTACTATTTTTATATTTTTAAATGTTTTTATTATTTTTTAAGAAATATTTAAAAAATTATTTATAAGTATGTTATTTCGACAATAAATGGACAAAATTAATATCGTTTATTGGACTTACTAGAATATAGCCTAGTACAAAATATGACTTTTAAACTATATTTTTTGACAGTTAAAAGTAGTCGTACAAGCTGTCAATCCAGCTTTTATTCGTAGAATGTTGACGTCCGTTAATGGTAGTTATATGCCTGAAAGTCTGAAAATGAGCCGTGTTAGATCAGCAGTAACTGAAATTGGAAGCCAACCCCAACATAGCAGCGAAAACGATACTCATAAAGATGAAGATTCGTAGCAAGTATTGAAATCTCATAGGATTAAATTGCGTATTTGCAGCTCTATGTGATGTCCTCTCTCCTCAGTTTCAATTTCCCGTTCTCTGCATGTCCCGCAAGCAGACGTGCACCGTCAGAGCCGCGAACACTTCCGAACGCACCGGCCGAACGCGACCGCACCTTCACTACAAAAAAAAAACATTTTAAAAAGTCCCGCCGACCGCGCACGCAAGCGCGCCATATTGGAAAGTTGTTGTAGAATATTTCTTATTTTATTTGAATATTTAGTTTTTTTATATGACTTTGATGATAAATGTTGAGGTGAACTGTGCTACTTTCATTTAGTGTTGTGATTTATTATTTACTTCTACGGTTTCTGCGTAAATTATGGCGCGACATACGTTAATATTTTTGGTAAGTGAAAAGTTTGTACTTTATTCAAATCATCATTGAAATAGTAACACATCACATTTAAATTTAATTATAAGAATTTAGCTAAGCTAGCTTCTTCAAAATAACTTACACTCAGAGCACAAATCGGATGTTCTAAGTTCGTTTACAATCTCGTGTAATGATTCCATTGACAGTTATTTAAATAATAAATGAATTCTACGAAAGAAACTCAATTGAAATAAAAAATAGCCTGTAAAGTGCATGCAGACATAGTTATGTGTGCTGCTGAGGTAGAAAGCGACAAGCGACCAGTCAACAGTTGCGATTGAAGAGAAATTGTGCGATTACAAAAGGAGTAAGGTAATAAAATCGTTCAACATCTCAGAGCGAAGCGATTGCTGAAAATTGTCTACACGCTCTGGTGATGACGTTTCTTTGTGATCGTCGTTTAAATTTCGAATCCCTTTGGTGTTTTGTTTTTAATGTCAGGAGAAAGGAGTGTGCATGGAATACCTAGTTGCATAGTTAGTTTAGTTTAGGGATAGTCCTTTAAGAGACTGAATGGTAGACTGAAGTTGCTAAACTTGCAACAATGATAGCCATAAAATAAGTTGTGATAAAATAGCAAATCTTAATAGAAATACACTATTAATCGCAACATTGCAAAACATGTTGAACTTTGATTATAGCCTAACCAAATTACACACATAAAACCTGAAGCAGTTTATTACATAAACGGTAATTTCGTAACTGTAAAAGACGATCCATGTCACCCTACTGTCCTGCTTACATACATTGATGAGCACGTTATGGTAATTGCTATCAATTGCGTTGTTAAAGACCATTGCATTGCAAAGTAAGAACGGTCTAGTTTGACTTAAGTGATGGTCATTGGTGAAGCGAATCAGTTGTGATTGAACAAGATACATTAACTTCTATGTCTTCTCGAATCAATGGTTAAAATTAAAATTTATTAAATGACTAGCTTCCGTCCGGGACTTCTTCCGCGTGTCATCGTTACTTTGGGCTAACGCTAACGTTAACCCGCGTAATGATCGAAAAAAAATACCTTTCTCTCTCCTTTTCTTCCCTCTTACTCCCCCAATATTTTTTTTAATTTGCCTATGTCTGTCTCCAGGGTCGCAAATATCTCTGTATCAAAATTCATGAATATCGGTTTGGCCATTTAGGCGTGAAGGCGTAACAAACAAACACACTTTCGCTTTTATAATATTAGTAAGGATTAAGCCTAGTAGGGCCACATCAATTATTGTCAATTTTGGTACATCAAACTAAGAACATACATTTTGAACGATTTAAAAAGGAATGATTTAAAGGTATGTTTACTCTACTGCTCAAAGTGGATGGACGATATTTCACGGTCTTCGCCGTAACAATTACATCAATTTCTAAATTCTTAAAGATATTATCTAAGTAACTAATCGATTTATTGAAAATGAGAGCTGTTATAAATTCGGTGCTGTAATACTTCATGCCAAACATTTTCAATAGTTTCTACAGAATATTAAGAAGTTAAAGCTAATTTAAAACCGCTAGTTTTAAGCTCCATAGTTACGGAACTAACGATTACTGGATACATGTAGCTAACGAATCGATAATCTTAAATCGTGTCCTGTTATTTGGATTTGTCGTTTTATTATCCTACAATGATTTATCTCGACTATTACTAGAATATTTATCATCTACACTTCGATCTAGTTCGTTGGGTACACTACAATTGTCTGTGTACCTACTAAAAATATTTCGTATTCGCTGCGGTTTTGTTTTCAAAACAAATCATTTATTTTTGTTATCAGCGTTTTCTTTTCCTAACTTTTGTTTATTATTTGTTTTTACTCTTGAAAGATTCACTCGGTCAAGCTCGTTTGGTTCTCTGTTACCTACCCACCTACTAAAACAATTTAGTATGAAGATCTATTGGCGCTGCGTCTTTCCTGTAACTTTGAAATCATCATCTTCATAACAAAGTCTGAAATCTAGAGTTTTTTCTTGTTTATTCTTAAATGATTCATCGCGCCTACGACTATCACTAGAATCTTCGTCATCATCTTCATTAAGTGAAACCAGTTTCTCCGCCCCAGACCTAAATACTACGAATATTTCAACAGCTTTTGTTTCGCTCGCTGGCGCCACACCAACGGTAAATAACATAAACGTATGTAAATCAGCTGAGTTGTTTTCGAGGACGTTACCACCACATAAACAAAACTTTCTCCACAACAACTGGTGCAACTTGTTGTCAACGCATCTTGGACTTCACTTCCACTTTTTTGAAATCTGAGACACTCGAAAAGAGGTTAAGGTTTTTTCCGCATCGGTGGTGCACGTCGCTGCCGGTCTTGTAGATCTGTGGGTATGCAATTTTCTTTACATGCGCTCATAGTTTGTGGCTACCTCTGAGCACAAGGATCTTTTGATCATTCGTTTTGTGGTAATATTTATTAATGAATACAGGTACTTGCTGCATTTACAGTATAATATATTGTAATAACAGTCGTACCAAGGAACACCTAACCCAGTTCCATCTGTACACACACACACACACACGCGCACACATCTGTGTTGTGATTAGATAGGCAGTCACTCTACGTTTAATACCGGCAACTGTAAAATACCAGTAACTCATGTTACGAAAACCAACTAGAACTGATTAGAACCTTTTTTTCATCATTTAAAAATGCTTTCATTGTTAACATCCGCCTTAAAACAGTATCCAAATCAACGAGTCTCAATTCAAGAAGTTCATAAACTGATACTGTTTCGTATATATATACATAATAATATATATACATCAAATGAGCTTGCTCGACTACAAAGAATCTTAGAATGCAAGCGTATTGAATCGATAAATAATCGATACGCGTCCGATATATTTAGTTCCGTTACCAATGAATATTTTACAGAGTTCTCCGTAGAACCATAGACCAAAACAATCAGTATACATTGCGCATTGTCTCTGGGCTGCCATTGCTCTAAAAACCCACTAAAATAAAATTGAGATGATTATTTTCATTCAAGTTACCATTGCGCTATGCTTTGTAATTTATTGTGTGCTACAATTTTCAACGCACGCATTATTTTTAGAAATCTATTTCTCTTGAATGTTGTTTTATTTCATTTCTCAAACGAAACGATCATTTGATTATTGGAATCACACACAAGCGCTAAGCTTACTCAATAGGTTTGAGTTATTTTAGCAAGAATCTGTGGCGTGCATATCGAACAATATAATTTATCGTCTACCTACCCACACGTTTCCAATTTCCGAGGATATGAACAGTCCCGTTAAGCTTTCTCTGGTCACTTAAATGGACGATTCCTAAACCGTCGTCAAAGAATTAAGGCCACACTTAAACGGAGATTAATGAGTAAAAGCTATGCCGTGGACGAATAAAAAAAGACAAAAGACAGGCGATTTCTTACTATAATTAGTGGAATAGGAAATTAAGGGCATGTTCCCAATTAAGAGGTATTATTAATTCGCAAAAATAATGATCGAGTAAAGAGTTTGAGAAATAACGTTCCTAAAAGATAAATTACCTATGCCTACACATGAGAAGGTGATAAATGACAAGTCACGGTATTGAGAACTGTTAAAGTTTTACATGAGCTGAGGTTACTGCCCGGGGAAATTGTAGATTTTAATCGTAATGATAAAGTCAACCAAATAACAGCATCAGATCATATTGTCGTTTCTGTAACTAAACTTGTAACAATCCGGGATGGTCGACTTGGGAAGTTACACAACACTCATATTGATGGATAAGCAACAAGTCACAAACGACAATTATGAAAATAGCAAATACTTTAATACAGAGATGATGAAATTAATTTATACATAAACAGTTTTAATTATAAGTAGTAATAAGTAAATGAAAATGTAAATCATTTTTACGAGAATTCTTTTTGCTGGTTAGAATAAGCTATTTCCAAGATTTTCCTGTGAAAATCTTTAAAACAGCTCATTGCTTTATAATTCTTCTGTAACACCATTTTCTATGAAATTGATCGAACAGAATATTTTTTATTTAAGTTATTTGGCGTCTCACTCTAAAACTCCACATTCATAACCTAAATTCCAATGATTTTCCCAAAACAAAATAACTTTCTCTTTTAACCACAAACTTTCGCAGCCTAAAAAGTTTTTAACGAAACCTCTTAATTTTCCTATTCTGTTTATTAGATCATTTTTGTTCTTCAAGTTTAGTTCTATCTTGTATTATATTGGTTAATCATGCTGTAGGTAGGTCGAACACTTTGTCATATATCTCTGGTCCCACTATCAGCCATTCCTCAAAATCTCAAGTGGCCTTTTGGTCACCTCTCAACCGACCCTTTTCAGGGAGTGTGTATGTGTGTTGAGGTATTTCTTTATTTTGATCACTAATATTATTTAAGCGAACATCTTGTAACCATCAACCTTGCCTTGTTTGTAGACTGCTTCGTCTGAAATAAATGATTATTATTATTTAAATCAATTTTATGAATATTTTATTTTGATTATTACTGTGATCATTTCATCAATATAAGCTATTAGAATAAATATGATTACTTCGTTACATGTCTCCTCAATTGGCCCCACTACTCTATAATTATTCTCCCCCTGTTTGTGTTGCACTATCCGCTCTGGTCACCTGTCATACGTCTTCACTGACTCCACAATCGGTCACCTGTCACACGTCTCTATTGGCTCATCACTCACTTGTATGTCTCCGGCTGCACTTTCTAATACAACATTTTGATAATTAGCCGTGACGTCATAAGCACCGCTATGAGTCGTGACCTTCACCTAGTGGCCGGCTGTCGCGGGTCAATGATCGTCACGTGCCGTGCCGCGCGTATAAGAGCGAGCATTCAACGATTGCTGGATCGGATTTCTTTGGAGATGATGTTTATTACCTTTTGCCCAACATCAACTCGGATCATTGCGATCCGAAAAAAACGATCACAGAATTAGATAAATAGGTTCCTTAGAAAATGTGTTTAGCCCTGTGGACGGTATGTAATGCGTAGCACCATTCCTCAGCCTAGCAACGACAGGCCGTGTTGATAGCGCGTTTGTGTTCCAGGCGTGCTTCAAAGAGATGTTGTCTGAGGAGTCTGTCAAATTCACTGCCTACCCGGGTTGCGTGGTTGTTCGAAAGAGATTCCGCAGCCCCAGAACGCAAAAGCCAAAGGGATTTAGACAGTACAAGTTAGACACTCCAGAGCGGGAGGAGTCATTTCCCATCCGAAAAGAACAAAGAAATAGGAAAAGCTCTTGTAGTGGTCGATAATTTTATCATGATAACTCATGAGAATAATTATTCCCGAAAGAGTTTTCGATCTAACAAACACTCGAACTACCTTTCTATAGGTATTATTGCTATAGATTGTTCGCATTCCTTTGGAGACGATAGTTATTAAGATAGCATTTGACCCAGAATCCCGCCGTCACTGTAAAATACTGCCTTATTGTACTAAAGCGCAGTAAATTATATTCCCCTGTAAAGTCATGACACGCCATCCATATCTGTTTTCTATTCATTCGTCTGAGGTCTGCCCATGTCTCTGTAGGTACTTTCTTATTAAGGTCACCTTCACGGAAACCTTTTTCTTGGAATCGGTTTTGCTACACTTTTCTATTTTCTTCACCAGGCGCATGTTTAAGTTAAAGATTTGCTATGATTACTTTTTATGTGCCTTTATCTGGGTCGAATTTGGCACTTACCTGACTGTTCCGTTGGCGTGAGTGCTGACCACGGGGCCTTGGATCCTAGAGTTTGAAAGTAGCCATTGGTCCTGCGCCTGATCTCTCTCCGGCCCTGTCGGATTTCCGTCCCATCGGATTATGTGAGTGAACCTGTGGGCACACACTTA
Organism: Ochropleura leucogaster; assembly: GCA_958449745.1. Classification (NCBI taxonomy): domain Eukaryota; kingdom Metazoa; phylum Arthropoda; class Insecta; order Lepidoptera; family Noctuidae; genus Ochropleura; species Ochropleura leucogaster. Next base: position 15,390,987 of record OY288224.1, read on the forward strand.
TGCACTATAATATCGCCCAGGTACATGTGGCTCAAATCGGTCAGAAGAACTATATATAGTGCTTACCTTAAGAATGCCTATAGTGGTCAGCCCTTCTGCGTGCGCGCATTCCTTAGAGCTTGATGCTTTGAATAGATAATGATATTGGTCTTGATTATTGTCCTACAGGCTTACTTTACTTTTACATAGTACATTGTTAGTTGTACATTGTTTGTTGGTATTTCTTCTCTTTCTTCTCTTTTTGTTTATATCTTTAAATAGTTAAATCTGAAAGATGCGTTTTCAAATTATTTTCAGTATGTTCACAAAACAATATTTATTTCACAATAATTTCGCTTTTGCCGATTCACTTTTTCTTCCCAAGAGAAAGTAGATTCAAGTGATGTTGGCGTCATCTGGTTCAATCTTAAGATGTTATAAAAAAACATGATCGTAAATTTTATATCTATTGGATTTGTTACTGCTGTGGAATTTAACTTTGTTTTTTTAACTTAAAAGTTACGGAACTGTATTTTTGGGAAACTATTGGTGGACATCATTATTGGGTACCGCATCTCCCAAGACAATACAGGTTTAATCGGCTACGGTTCCGGTTGATGGCAATAGGCATTGCCATTGTTATAGGACTTGAACATAACTGGTGAAAGTGTATGTACTGTAGGTACACCTCTACTTGGGTAGATAATTATAATGTTACGCCCTCTCTAAAATCTCTGAAGGGTTGGCCCTTCAGAGATTTCAGAGAGGGCGTTTGGCCCTTCAGAGATTTCAGAGAGGGCGTAACATTATAAGTAAAAAAATCTAACATAGACACAGGTGTTAGCAACTGCTCTGCAAAAAACATATACAAACCAGAACATCAACTTGTAGTCGGCAAACAACCTACATATCTGTACTTATGACGTCAGTATGGGAGGGTACCGTTAACGGAGATGCGTATGACCTTCACCCAGATCCGATATCCACGGAAGGGTCAGCGACCTGACTGCCCGCTGCCCACTGACCAGTGTCCATTATGTACCTACAGGGCAGTAGGGACACTACTAACAATATTCTCACCGAACAAGACACTCCTTAAAATACTTTGCTTGCAACCCAACTATTACACCTATAGGTGTACTTCTAATCAGAGTCCTTTTATATATAGAAGGACTCTGATTAGCAGTACCGTCATAACGAGAGGGGAAGAACACCTAACAGGATACCCCTAACAATGGAGTAGACTTATCTCTAGATTCTTCTCTCGAGTCTGTTAGTTTCATAGATTTCGATTCGTCGAAAGAGTATTTCCTTGATTTAGTTTTCTTCTTCCGTGTTCTATAACTGTCGGATCTATAAAGATTAGGGCCTTACCTCAAATTCTTGGACTTTTATGTTGGCTTTTACTTGCAGAGGTTGCGTACTTATTGTTAATACATTTCAGATTTTAGTTTCCCAAGATTCATTTGTTCATTATTATGTGGGTCTTCGCATATTTCTGTATGGTGTCCTTCACTGACCGAGTTGAGAACAAGCTTGTATCGAGGATGAAGCGCGTCCTGCATTTAAGTGTTTTGATCACTATCTACTTGCTCACTGTAGGACTTTATCATGCTTGAATTAAGCAAATAACCCTCATTTATTAACAAAATGATGTCTATGTCTTGTCACTATGTGTTTGTCTTATAATGTTCTCCTCGGCTTACTAAAGTGATCTTAGTTTCTACAACTGGTGAAATTCTTCTTTTTATTCGTGTCCCTGGCAGTACATAATTATCAACAATGTTTTTTTGTTTGCCCGAAACGGGGAGTTTTCGGCAACCAGGCGCGTTCACCTCTCCACTTCCACCAGGCATGTTCGGTGGCAGTGCTAAACTCTCTTTGGTTGCATTAATTGATATTCAGAGGAAGGATAGGCGGTGAAACATAATTTATCAGTGAGATGAATGAATTTCTCTTTCTAGCATCTTATCCACAGATGGTTTACTTAATTGTACGCTACAAGCCATCTGCTGATTATAGCATTGTGTTACTCGTACAGATAATACCACATAACACTACTTACATAGATAATCAAGTATCGTGTTACAACGTGTGAATATTTGCAGTTAAATGTTAGCCATACAACAATGATGACTTGGTAGCTAAGGACCATTTGCTTCAGAAAACCTTTAGAATATTAAATCTCTGATTACTGAAATCATCTGTCATAGCAGTTAACATAACGAAACATAACATGACAATGTTGTGACAGCACCGAGCCCCGGGCTCCAGCTATGTCTGAACAAACGCATATAGCGTTGGCTTTCTTTAATACATAACTCTCCTTTTGAGTAAGTCGGGTAGTACAATCTTAATTTTCCTACAATCACCTTAAATACCTGCATAGGGTGTAAGATCCGGTTGTCGTGGTTCAGTGTCGCGCTCTGGTTGCGCCGGCGCCGTAACGGCACCACAGCAGCGCGTGCGCACACGGTAACGCTAAGCATAACGTTAGTACGAGTGGCACAGGCCTACAGAACGACAGGTAGGTGTGAAGTATGTCTAAGGTAAGGTGGTAATAGAAAGACAAATATATAGTATTTGAGTTACAGAAAACTAGTTGGAATGGGTGGTTATGTTATAGAAACATTGCCCACAGCTTTTAAATCGTATAGGAGAAGACCAAAGAAACGATGGATGAACTACATGAAAAATTATGATGGATAAAAATATAATCTTTAGATCGGATAAGGTCACTGTTATATTCATGTATCTACATATGCACTAAAAATTATTAAGTGTTTTACTCAGCCTGGTAGTACTTGTGAATTAAATTACGGGAAACGATGTTGTGTTCACCAAAAATACTGATCGTGCACCAAATATTCTTTCCTGAATGCTAAAAAAATGCGTAGGTTAGGTTAGGTTAAAACTGCGACCCCCTACGGCCAGTAACGACTTGCATTAATAGAAAATGGATAAAGATATAACACTTTTTTATTGTAGTGCTGTCTTCTAACAGTATAGTATAATTGATTTATTTGATGAGCAAATTTAGTGTGCAATTCAGTATTTTTGGTGATAATTTCGAATATTTTGATTGAAAAAAGGGGATTTACAGTTAAAGTATTAAATACCATCCTTTAAAAACTCTTTTAGAAAAAAAATCTAGAACGTATGAAAGTGCAATTTAGTAGCGGCGAGTAAAAAATGTATGTCACTATAATATAATACGATGCTGTGATGAAATGAAAGGGAACCAGCTGTGAGACAACTGACTTCTATGATGAAAGTGATTATTTTATGGGCTGCTGAGATGCACTTATAGAAGCTATCAGACTAATACACCTAGAGCTTTTTTAGAAAACCCAATTCCCTGATGGTTATCGTTCTCTTTAGAGATCTGTGCGTCGGGAAGACGAAACAGTCGAAACTAGTGTAGGTACTAGTTTCGACTCTTTGACAACACAAAAGTGCATCTAAATGGCTTAATTGATATAAATGATTAGAGTTGAGTTGAGTTAGCATTTTGTATATAAGTAATGTGGATGTTCATCATCATCAACGTCATCCTCCCGGCCTATATCTTCATATTATGTTGATGCTGCAACATGTCTGCTTAGCTATAGCGCGATTTGTTTCATTATCTCTCACATATCTTTTATTTCTACTAAATGTGGTAGAAATTTTTAGGATTCCGTACCTTAAAAAGAAAAAACGGAACCCTTATTCGATCACTTTCTTGTTCGTCTGACCTTTTATCTCGAAAACGCGTGGAGGTACCAAATTAAAATAAAAATCATGTTCTCAGCTCTGGGGTCGCTCTGTGCTAATAAAAAACCTTCCAAGTCTACGCAGTCAAAAGATATGGCTGTTTATGTCGCAAGTTTGTACGGAACCCTCGATGCGATTGACCGGTTCTTCTATTGGTAAATACTCTTACTCGCATCTGTTTTACCTGTGGTACGATTAGTCAAGTGACACTTTAAAACAATACAGGGATAGTGTGAAAAATAAAAAGTAACCAAATAACAAAAAAAGTAGTTCAGTAACGAGAACATTAGACCGTGAATGGCAGAGCAACGCAACACAAACTATGGTTGGCAACCCTCTCTAATGACCACCTAAAGATGACATGGATATGACACCAAATACAAACAAACATCACCCTTATATCCAAGACATAAGAACCACGATAGCCAAAATTGATGCTACAATCACATGGGAGTCTCCACCCAAAGATGACACAAATATCAGATCTCGATCATGCTAAAATAAGCTTTAACTCTTTGGGATAGGACCTGCCTCCTAACACAATCGTGTTAGGAGGCAGGTATAATGATGTGGTTGCCGACAATCGCGGGTAAATGCGTGTGACAGTTATGAGCCAACAGCTGTAGCTGTCGCAAGCGCCATCTTTACAGTTACCTGACTATGTAGGTTTGATGACAGAATCGTTTATAAGGCTGGAGATTTTTATTAGACTGAAGGAAACAGTGCGTAGAACATTGATGAAGTCTTTCTTGGTAGTTGTCAAGTTTCTAACTATGCAGACAATGGGAAGGTAACTATGAAGCCAATAGCACATATTCCTATTACTGTCATTAAATTATCAATAAAAATAAAACGTACTGAACGTAGAAAAGAAGAAGATCATCGTTATTGGTTAGAATTTGGGTAAATTACCTTTATGCTTCAAAATAACTTGACTATACCTTACCTAGCCTTGACTATACCATTTCCTTCTCTATATAACAGCAACATTTCAAGTTCTGGCAGATTGCTGGCACGTTTGGCACAGTGGTTGAGAGCAGGTTCGATCAGCACCGAACAAATATTTGTTTCGGGTCTGGCTGTTTATGTATGTTTGTTAACGCATCCATGATACAGAAGAAATTCTTAGTGTGGGCAAAGTTTTTATTAAAAAAAAAGGACTAAATGCTACCCAGCGCAGCTTTATTGCAAGCCTGTTGACCTCAGCTATGAGGACGACTTTTTTGGCTATCGGCAAACCTATAGGAAGCAACATTGTCCTCTGTAGATCCCCACTTAACAGACTAGTCTTGTAATGAAAAACATTTCACTTGTCCATAATAACTTCTACACTTTCCAGTTTCACTTAGAAATTATCAAGTTTAGCCACACGAACATACGGCTCGGATTTTATTGCTCAGGAAATATTTTAAGAGAGTTATAGCAACAAAATAATTTCCATTTATGTAAATTGCTTTTTCATTTTTATATTACTACTAATGTATAAGCTATGTATAACGGTAAGGTACATACTTAAAAAAAAAAAATTAAGTTCATCTTATTGTTTATCATTTATTGAAGAATAATCAGTGCGCCTAATGAAAATCTCCGTCATGAAAGATGGCGAATTTATCAGAAAACTTTCATCATCTATTTAACTTTATGATGAACATTCAAATCAAATACTCCTGTGCTTTACTTCATGTTTAATACAAGTATCAGTTCAGGCTGGCTTATTCAAATTGACTGTATTATAAATTTTATTCAGTAAAAGACACCAACACTTTTGTCATCTTCATTAAAGTTTCTACTACTTAATTATTTCTTCTCACTACCTTTAACAAGCTTCAAATTAATGTTTTCACATTCAACCTTGTCTTCAGCAAATTACAGAAAATTATCTTCCCAAGAATCGGCTATAGAAACTACCAAATAGAAACTTTAAATAATAGCAGTTATTACTAAAATTAATTTGACACCATTACCAATGAAGTTGATGGTACAATAATAACTATAGGAAGCTCATACGTATGGTGGGGCCACGAAGCGTGGCGGGTCTACAAACAGCTGTGACGCGGGGCAAGGTAATGATGAGACAGTAACAAGATTGTTGGTTGGAGATCATTGATTCGTTTCAATCCTTACTAATATTATAAAAGCGAAAGTGAGTTTGTTTGTTTGTTACCTCTTCACGCTTTAATGGCTAAACCGATTTTTATGAATTTTGGTACAAAGATAGTTGGGACCTTGGAGACGGACATTGGCTATTTTATTAAGTGGGAAATGAGGGAGAAAGAGGGAAGAAAAAGGAAAACTTAGCGTTGCTATTACAAATCAATAAGGCGCAAGGGGAACTGTGTTACCCCGAATTTAACGCGAGCGAAGCCGCGGGCAAAAGCTAGTAGTTTATGTATACACAAAGTTTTATCGATACGTAGAAACGGGTAACTGGTTGTGAAGGACAGATAACTTCTAGCGAAATACTGGTGTTCATCTGCACAATATAGATGGGGGAGCCAAAGTTGGAAAAGGCGAAGTAGACATATGTCGGTATGTTCTGTACTGTCTAAATAGCAGCAAGTTGTGCGTTATGCGCAGTTCTATTACAAGTGTATCGGTCGCGCTCGGTATGCGGGTCAGCGCGTTAACGGTCCATCTGGGACGAGTCCCTGCGGAGCCGGCCGCCGCGCTAGCAGTCGCGTGCGACACCATGCGAGCTGCCAGTGCACCAGCTGCTCTTTGACATGTTATAATTATAAATGGAGGAAGAAGATTTATGTAGAGGTGTTAAGGTTCAGTGAAACCGGACTGTTTGTGGACTAGCTACGAGCCGCACTAATTGTATACTTCAGTAGAATTAATGTGAGGTCCTTGCTATTTATCTAAACCATGTGCGACTGAAAAGCGCCGAGCGAGAGGCAAGAATGAATAGCCTTGTTGAGAGCTAGGTTAACGCTTCAAATATTAGCTGTACGGTAGCATTCAGTTGTGCCATTTCAACTCTCCCTACAAAAGACATAAACGAGCATCGCGTCGTTTTTAAACGATACATTTAACTTGTTGAGAATTAAAATAAGAATGGAAGTTTTTCTTAGGCATCACTGATACAGTGAAAATCGTGAAGAATCCTGGTCTTATATTAATTAAACTGTAAAGATTCACTAACCCATATTGAGCACGCGTAGCCTGGTAGTCCATGCTCGTGTGTTCTGTATGAGAAGCGACTTTTGCCCAATAGTGGGAAAAGATACAAAAAAGAACTAGTTCAACAAACAATACAGCTGAGCCAACGAAAACTTTCAGAACATTCACTTATTACAACAAATCATGGCGCTTCATGCCAACTAATCACAAAGAAATAAAAAGTATCTTCAAGGTATTCAGAATTCCAAATAAGGCGTGCGCCACACTTACGGTTATCGCTCACGCGTCACGCGTCACGCGTCAACAATGCGACATTGTCCGCGAACTCGCGGCAAGTGTGCCACCAGTGCCGCGGACAGAAGTGGGGCAGTGGCGCGTGGCGCGGCCGGCTCTAGATTATCGCGGGATCGCGTCTGTGTGTCGAATGCCTAAGCGGCCGGTCGCGGTTTTATATAAAACATATAAATGTTCTTTTAGAAAAAACACTTTAATTTAAAACCTATACTTACAGTTCAATTTCCACTGCAATTGCGAAATGTTTAAATATTAAAAGTAAACCTGACTACCAAAAAGTATTTTTATGTCAGCCTTTTTACTTGTAGTATGATTGTTTCTCACACAAATTCTTATCGAGTTTCCATTTTTCATTGCTACTAAGAGATATTAGCATATAGTCCAATTAATTAGAAGAAACAATATTATTATAGATTATCCAAGTAATATAGATTAGAAAATCATATGGGACCATTTCGGGAAAACCCCTTTAGATTATAACAAGAATTTTGAAAATAGGCTCACAATCGATGGACGAACCGCGAAAATATTGATGCACATTTTAAAAGAGAAATGATTGAGTTGCTTGCCAACACTTATCCATACTCTTGCGAATTCTATTTATTATGTTTTCAAGTTTGACGTTCAAAAGTACCTCTTATTATTGGTATTGAAATAAATAGCTTGACTTCCATCACCATAAAGTTGAAAGTCGTTTATATGAATACGTAAGCGATTGGAAATCAGATCTAAATAGACCTTAAGTGCTGAGGTCAGTGTCCCGGTACAAATAGATAGGAAGATTAGTGAAACAGGGCTGAGATCGGAATTGATAGCAGTAAAAGGAGAAATTGCTTCAGATAAATTAAATAAGATTTAAGATAGTTATAAAAGGGTAGCACGTTTTAAAACTGGTTGTAGGGTAATTAATAAGTAGGCAGGTAGAGCTTCTGATAACATCAGCACTGGTTGTAGATAATGGTGGAAGAAATCCGGAATTTACAAGTAACAGTATATAAAATATATAGCGATTATCTGGCGACCGCGGCTTCGCCCGCGTAATATCGAAAAAAAGTATCTCTATCAGCTCATTTACTCAATATCCACTACTTTTGCAGACTTTGGATAGAAAAAGTTGTTGAAGGTTGCTTATTATTCAGAACTCTTTAAGTAGATCCATTCCCCGATTTTTAAATTTTTTCCCTACCTTTTGTTACCCGAAATTGGCACAAAGACGCAACTAGTGCCACACCAAAAAAAGTAGATCCATTCACCTCTCCAATTCACAACATCATCTTTGTTGGGTACGCTATACAAATCTCGTGGCCCTTGTCCCATCTAGGTTTAATTGCATGTTTCTAAGCTTATTGCCGTAAAGATCTAGAATGTCTGTCTGTTCCACTTTCGACTTCACGCGGCGTGTGGGGTGAATGTCCCTGTTCTGTACCACGCAGACCAGAACCACCGTTAAACGCGCGTAAACCTTAATTTGTAGGTAATGAATGTAAATAACGCATTAAATATACCATAACAAGGTAAATTGGCCATATTAGACACCGTTTATTATACTTACTGTTAGTAAAACAGACGTGAAAGTGTTTAAATAACATCACATTAAAAGCACCTAGTACTATTTTACTTTACTAGCAGTTCAAAGTAGGTGAGTAGGAAATGAAAGAAGTCATGAAAATGTCCATCCGAATCGCTCTCATAAATAGAGGAGGCCATAGGCACAAACAAGCTACTTATTTACTTAAGTACTATCGCTTTAAAACAACAACATTGGAAAACCAAATGATTTTAGTAACCATTGTGTTTCTTGCCGGTTCTTCTCCATAGGAAACGACCAACCCGAACTGTGCATCTTTTCTCGACGTTTCATAAGTGCCCATCTATAGGGTCCCAACTATCTCTGTACCAAAATTCATCAAAATCGGTTTAGCCATTCGGGCGTGAAGACGTAACAAACAAACTCACTTTCGCTTTTATAATATTAGTAAGGATTGACAATTGAATAAACTCCGTGATAATATTTTTTTTAAGTTTGTGAACAAATCAACGAAATTAACATCTTCAAAATACCAAACAACGATGACTCAAATTAAATACCCTTTTGGTGTAGTGGTTGCAAATATGACTGCTAACCATAAGGGGCTAAAAGCAAAAGGAAAGCAAAATCACTGCCGTTAATCTAACCAATCCCCCTTCTCCCCCCAGATCCTATGCATCACCACACGGCTGGTGCTGCCGGAGCCGACGGCGCCTGCTACGGAAACGACTGCGGAGCCTCGTGATGAAGCCCTAGCGGACTCTGAAGAGCCTCCAGAGGGTTACTATGCATTTGTGGAGTCGCCTAACGCCACACCTCCCAGGTATGACATAGCTATAATAGATAGGTTCACTATAAGCACAGTTAGAAAGATTTCCTGTTAAATTAAGTAAACAAGCACTCATTACATCACGAACACTCGCAGTACTAGCACATTTGGCCATTCGTAGGTTTCATGTAACACAGGGAGCCTACCACAGTATCGGCTCAAATACAACTAGCGTAAGATGTGTTCACTGTTCATGATACACTTAAAAAGATAAAACTTAAGAGGTGTCAAGGGACATCCGGATGGAACAAAGTTATTATTTATTATTTACAAAAACCTGTATACACTCAACAAAAATAATCGTCGCGACACCACACTGTTCAATGCAAAATAGAAAGACGAAACGAAAATAACTGGCTTGCTTTCTATGAGAGAGAGATAAATAGACAGAGTACCACGCGCATAGCGGAAGTGTCGTTACAACTTTTGATCTTAAGCAAAAAGTATCGATACAACTTTTGGTCTTAATTTTTTGCGTCTAGCCCTCTTTCGCAATGTGCAATAAGGAACTTCGTTCCAAAAGAAAATATTTATTAGTCGCAAGTACGACGACACACAAAATAAACATTGGACAAACAAAGCATCACGAACATTTATAAATACATTTCGAACAAAAAATAGCTTACACGCCGTGATTCCGAGAAGTAGGTCACAACTCAGCATGATACTGTGCTATGGGAGCCCACAGCACAGAGCTGGTTTTCAGCGGTCAACCCGTGAGTTAATCGTTTAACACATGCAGTTCCTCTACCGATCCTTTTAAGCTATACTTACTACTGAAGCAGTGTTGTTGCGAGAGCATGTACACTTACCTAAACCCATTGTCGTCGATATTAGTGGCAAGGATAATGAGACTATTAATATGTGGTAATATACTTACCGTGGACCATGACACTGTCGTACAATGTTACTCAATTTCCTGTACCTGACTGTTGTAGGTCTTTTTTTAAGGATTGGAAATCACCAAATAACTTCCCCGGCTCTGGGCAAAGCGAAGGGGGAGTGTCAGATTTGTATTGACTAAAACCCACCCATGTTCCTTCTATTGCAGGGGGACTGTCAGACTTGTACTGACTAAAACCCACCCATGTTCCTTCTATTGCGTAACGTTCCGGTTATCACTTTCGAACAACCCGCAACCCCGGCAAGACTGTTGTAGGTCTTATAATGTTCTGAAAACAAGTATGTTAATAGCGTGAATAAAATTCTATATAGTTACATTATGTATTTAATCGAGGATAATTGACCACATTTTAAAATAATTATTCTGAGTATCGAAACTCAAAGGTGACTACATATTTTGAGCCGGTTAGCGTCGATCGCTTTGGTTGAAGGCCAAGACTTTTCGTTGTTCTACATGCTACGCAACATGTGCATAGCATGCTGCCGAAAAACGACAATTATTGGGCGTCTAAACATCACGATTTCCCTAGGTCTATTAATAACCAGGTGAAGGTCGCGGCAATCCCTTGATTACGAGCGGCAAAAACCGAGCAATGGGTCCGGATGCCTAATGTTATGATTGGTGCGTATAACCTGCAGAAGTTGTTAATTTCTGCTAAAATCAGACGCGGAAGGAACCCAGGTTATTAGAGAAACCTAGGCTATAATTGCTGATTCTGTCGCAAGAAGTTGAAGGCAAAAAAATACGCAATCGGGAAGAAAGGCACAGGAGATCATTCAATTCATTAATTGTACCACATACCTTGACCAGCGATTCCACGCGCGCGCGCAGGCGACGGCCACGTGTCCGCTTTCGGGAGGAGCAGCTTACAGGTCTTTTCTGGATACACTAGGCTGGCCAGCAGTACACAACACACTAACATAGGTCTGGAGTAGGTTGATAACAGTTCGTATAGGTTCAGTTCAGGGGGTTTCAGAGCGCGATGGGACTAGTTAGTGTCACACATAGCATGCGCATCTACCCGATCCCAAGGTTATAGCGTGACTAACGCGTCGATGCGGCGCGGCATGGCGCGCGCGCTGCTCGGCGCGAGCAAAATCACCCAATCACGATATAGGGCACATATTCAATAAATTGGACGAACCAATGCCTTTCAATCGCCATAGGTGATGTAGAAAAATATAAAACTATAAGTTACGAAGCGTAACCATTTTCCCCGGCTTGAAAGTTCCCACTTTCGAAACACTAAGGAGAAGTAAATACAAAATTGCATATCATCACAACTTCACAAAAGCTATAAGAACTCTAGAGTTGCGACTCTATATAACAAATAAGGATACTTAACTAACTATCCTACGAGGTAACTAAATCTAAGACTGCACATTGGTGCAAAGTAAGAATTAATATTAAGGTAACTAAACTTATTGCGTTGGCAAAGGGCACAACTTTACGACCGGGCGACTCTGAAGGATCCCGCTTTGAGTCTTGACAGATGCGACTCTACAAACTCCGTTTTTATCTGGAAATATTTCGTGAATTACTCCTAATGGCCAATGCAGAGGCATCACATTGTCCTGCATGGAGACGACAACCATCCCGACCCGTATTGGATTGGCAGGAGTGTTCCATTTCTGTTTGGATTGTAGGGTGTGCAAATACTCTTGGCGCCACCGCTTCCAAAAAGATTGAACCATCTGATCAGTCAATTCATATCACGAAATAAGATGTAAGCGCGTTTCATTGACTTCGTGAGCGGGAAGAAATAAAAGAGGTTTCGTATGCAAGAAGTGCGCCGGTGATAATGAAGTGGGCTCTGACGGATCCGAGCTGATCGCATACAGAGGCCTCGAGTTTAATAAAGCTTCTACTTGAGTTAGCATAGTGTTAAACTCGTCAAAGCTAAGAATTTGCTGACCGATGACTTTGCAGAGATGCGTTTTGACACTCTTCACTTCACTTTCCCAACAACCACCAAAATGGGGAGCTCTACAGGGGATGGTTTTGAGTGTGATTCGATGCTCTGCAAGTTCTCTTTCCCACAAGGGGTGATACTCTTTAGCCAAGAATTGGTAGAGATCTCGGAGATAGGATTTGGCTCCAATAAAATTGGTAGCATTATCCGTGTACAAACACTGAACCGGACCTCTACGCGCCAGGAAGCGTTTCAACGCTGACAGAAAGCTCGCAGTGCTAAGATCAGAGGCAATCTCAAGATGTAGCGCGCGAGTGGTCAAGCATGTAAAAAGGCAGATGTACGCTTTCCTGGCCCTTTGGCCTCTAGCACGCACCGACGTGACCAAGAAGGGTCCCGCGTAGTCGCAACCTGTATGAGAGAAAGCCTTAGGAGCTGACTCAACGCGGCAACGTGGTAAGTCCGCCATTATAGGAAAGGTAGGTCGTGGCTTTGCTCGAAAGCAAATGTTACATTTAAAGGTAATGTGACGTGCAATACGTCGCGCGGACAGGATCCAATACCTTTGTCGTAATAGAGATACGAGTAAGGTTGGTCCTGTGTGAAAATTAGTCACATGATAGTGGGAAACTAAAAGTTCCACTATATGATCTTGACACGGAAGGAGGATCTGATGACGAGAGTCAAAATCTAGCTCAGAGTTTGCTAGGCGACCTCCAACGTGGATAAGTCCTTCGTGAAGGAAGGGACTTAACCGTTGTACTGACTTAGAGCACAACTCATTGCGGGCTAAACGATCGAGATCAGATTCAAAGTGAATCCTCTGCACTGATCGCCACACAAAAGATTCAGCGAACTCTAAATCAGACGCGATAACGGGCCCTCTAGGGAGCCGTTTGATGAACTTATAAACTAAACAAATAGTTTTTAAATATTTAAACCAGGACGAGAACCTGGTAGAGCGAACGTACAAAATGTTGTCAGAAGGAGGACTTCTGTCAGAGCATTCGTGCGAGAGCACAGGTAAAGCTACGGGTTTCATTTCAGGAAGCTCTTGCGACTCGCCTGAAACGAAGGGTTTTATCGGCCATTCAGCGCGGGGAAGTTTAAGCCACGACGGCCCATTTAGCCACAACGGATGATGAACTAATTGGGCAGGCGTTAACCCGCGAGAGAGGCAATCACTGGGATTTTCAGACCCTTTCACATGGAAGAAGTGATCTGCCGAGAGATTCTCATGAATCTTAGCGATACGATTGGCTACGAAGGTGTGCCATCGATGCGGTGCAGAGTGAATCCAACTTAAGGTTACAGTTGAATCCGAAAAAGCTACGACTACCTCAATGGCGTGTCGAGCTGCGAAAAGATTATATACTCGCCTTATCACAGTTGATAAGAGGAGTGCGGCGCATAACTCGAGACGAGCTAGCGAAACTACTTTCAGTGGCGCGACTTTAGATTTCGCACACACCAGCGAGACCACGACACTACCGTCAGGTCTGACAACGTGGGCATAAACCGAACCACCGTAAGCCTTCTCACTAGCGTCGGCAAAACCGACGAGTGAGAGTCTACAGCGTTCTACGACGCCAACATGTCTCAAAAATCTCAATTCAGAGATAATTGGCAGTTCAGATTGAAACTGTTCCCACAGACGAACAATGCGAGGTGGTGGGACATCATCCCATCCAAGTTTGACAAGCCAAAGCTCTTTGATAAGAAGCTTGGCGTATAAAATTATCGGTGCAACGAGGCCTAAAACGTCGAAAAGGCGTGAGATGGAAGAAAGAATATTCCGTTTAGTGCAAGTGCGAACATCAGGGTTTACCTGGAACCCGAAACAATCCTCGTCGGGGAACCAACGAAGTCCCAGTATTTTCTGAGTCGGATCTTTACTTAGGTCCACGCTCTGTGAAAGTCGTAATGACTCTGGAATAGTCCGAAGAACATCGACACTGTTGCTAGACCATTTCGTCAATTGAAAATCGCCGAGAGAGAATATTTTTATAAGTTCACGAGCCGAGTCTATAGCTAGCGCACTGCTAGGTATAGAACTAACTATGTCATCCATATAAATATCTCGCTGCAAAATGTCCCTGGCGAGAGGCAACTGTGTTCCTTCATCCTGACATAACTGTTGGATAGTGCGAATAGCTATAAAAGGACTACACTTTAAACCAAAGGGAAGCACTGAAAACTGATAAATTTGAAGTTCCTCTTCCTCATTAAACCGATACAAGATACGTTGTAGTGAACGATCTTGTGCACGTATACCTATACGTAGGTACATAGATTTGACATCTGCGGAAACAGCGACACTAAAAAGCCGAAAATTTAACAAAATGTTGAAAAGGTCAGCCTGAAGGGCTGGACCTGCGTACAGGATATCATTGAGCGAGGTGCCGTTATCTGTACATGCACTGGCGTCTAGGACCACACGCAACTTGGTGGTCACCTTATCCTCTCGAATGACAGCATGGTGAGGAATATAGTATTCCATTTCTCGCTCCTTACAATTTCGTTTGGGCAACATACATTCAGGTACGATACTCTGCACCAAAGAAATAAAATTGTTTTTTAGATAATCCCGTATGACGTCATCATACAGAAGTTTGACGTTAGGAAGTGATTTAAGTTTACGTTCAAGACTATAGAATCTCTTGCGAGCCATATTAAGAGAATTTCCTAATGCTGACGCGTCTGTTTTCAGTGGTAAAGCGGCAACATACTTGCCATTTGGAGCGCGGGTAATTGTGTCACAATAAAACTCTTCACATTGTTTATCATCCGCACTCCCAATGGATGAAGCAGTAACATCTTCAATCTCCCAAAACTTACGAAGATCGAAGTTATCGAACGAACTCGCAAAGAAAGACAGAGTGTCAGTTGGAGGTTCGACAATAGGTGCTTCTCCTAGAAGTATGTAGCCGAGCACAGTTTCCAATGCGTCGGGACAACCGGGTACGCTGGTCACGTGACCAGGTCGCAATAACTTAGCGAACAACTTGACCCCAAGTAACATGTCAATATTACCTGGCACACCCCAGCTGTCATCCGCGAGTAGTTTAGGATCAATATGACTTAATACGGACGTATCTATAGCACCCAGTGGAAGTTGTCCGGTTATTTGATCCAAAACTAAAGCGTCTATTTCATACCTCGGCTGCGAGCAAAACCGTGAGCTGAACGTAAGATTCACCGAGCCGCGAACGGGCTGCGACGTGCCACCAATACCACGAACGGTAGTTATCGAGTCGGTATGTATAGTTAGACCGAGCCTACGGCAGCAACGCGATGTCATATAATTCTTTTGCGACCCAGGGTCCAAGAGACATCTAACCATCACGGCCTTACCCTTCCTACCCGCCACCAGCACCTTGGCAGTAGCCAGCACTTCCGTACTACGTGTGGCCTGGACTTGAGCAGAAGAATGCGTACACAACGCCACACGATCGGAAGGAGCTGGGTCGGCCGCAGAAGCGGAGGCGGGGGCGCTAGCGGGCGTCGGCGCAGGGGCTTGCAACGATTGCTCAAAATGCAATAAGGAATGATGCTTACCGTTACATTTCCTACATGTTGACTTCGATAGGCACTTAGAGACAGTATGTTTGCTACTTAGGCAATTACCACATCGGTTATTGTCTTTTATAAACTTAAATCTATTATCTACGCTCAACCTTTGAAACGCTTTGCACATAAATAAGGTTTTATGCGTGGAATGACATAGTGAACATTTAGATTCAGTAGCCACAAACACCTGCGATTCCTTAGATGAGGCGCGGGGGCTACCTGCGGGGCCGGACTTACTAGCCGCAGGAGAGGTGCGATACAAGATTTTTACTTGTTCACGAACAAACTTTACGAAATAATCATAATCTAACTCTTGTTGATTACGAAGCGACATTTCAAAATGTTTTGCAATATCAGAGTCTATTAACTTAAGACCCCAATAAATAAATATAAAATCATCTAACTTATTTATTTTCAATTGTTTGAGTCCCGCAACCGTAGAAGTTAATTTATCGAAACCCTTTTCAATATTAGCGGGAGTCGATCCGAACGATTTCAAGGAGAACAGCTGATTTAGATAATTAGTAGCGAGCGCGCGAGTATCTAGGTACTTGGCGATGAGCGCCTCCCAGACAAGAAGGTAATTATCGCCAGAAGGTACAATACCTTCAGCCACATTCCTAGCCTTGCCTTTTAAACAACTCAACAGATAATGAATGCGATCAGAATCTGTTAAATCTACGTTAGTATGTATAATACGTTTGAAAGTCTCGTAAAAGAACGGAAAACTCTGAATATCACCGTCAAAGGTAGGCAGTTCGATTTTAGGAACCTGTATATGGTGAGAATTTGGGCTCGCTGACGGGCTAGGTTTCTGGAAATCACCTGACTCAGTTAATGAAGATAAACTAAACTTTATTTCGCCGACCAACTCATCAAAT
The DNA here is from genome assembly GCA_958449745.1 of Ochropleura leucogaster. Classification (NCBI taxonomy): domain Eukaryota; kingdom Metazoa; phylum Arthropoda; class Insecta; order Lepidoptera; family Noctuidae; genus Ochropleura; species Ochropleura leucogaster. The sequence goes on from OY288224.1 coordinate 15,407,763, forward strand.
GAATGCAATGCGCCATAGCTTACTTCACAGGTTGGATCCAATGTCATATTGAGCATATTTATCTCGTCCATTAGTCCATTGAATTCACTACGCAATCCATCAATTTGTTTTGCCTGAGCGATGAAAGCCTTGCGTAATCTTTCAGTAGTTAAAGATTTAGTTGAATCCAAAATCCTTTGAACCCGCGCAAAATATGCGTCACGTTTACCTTCCAATAATCGAAGTTTAACCTTGTCACTCATTGTGAACAGAAGTCAAATGTGACGCAAAAATAATTATATTAAATCAACCTTTATCTTCTACGGAACCCCAGTGCGTGGGGTTAGGGGCCAATCAAACCGATAAGCCAATGAAAGATTTTATAACTTGAGTATATAGTACGGAACGAAGTTTACGTACACGCGAAACCCTAACAATATTAAATTGAAAAGTAAAACAAATATAAACTACCGACGCTTTAACCAAGTGCAGGTAACAAAATCTAATATAAATTAAAATAGTAAGCACGCCAAATATCTTATGAACGTACCCATCTATATACGATATTTATGATTAGCTCAGATATACCCATAACCCGATAAAACATTTATGTCGGATGCGACGCGATAAACTTGTCTGCACTAACTTCCACTTGAATGAGATTAACTTACTCAATACAAGTAATATGAAGGTACAGATTCTTAACTAAAAATAAGTTAAGTGTTGAACTTAGAAAAAAGTATAAACTTATTTTCGTAAGCGATGCGAGTGTATTCTTAACGAAATAACTTCGTAAGAAAGGGTAAATTTCTTCACGAGTAGACGCGTAGATGACTGTTTGAAATAAATTATCTAGTAAGTACATACTACGTTTGCAAACGTGAAGTGCGGGTGTGATATGTATAAATATACGGCTGTTTCCATTGAGGAGAATTAACGCGTAAAGTTTATACACATCTGTTATTTTACCTGAAGGTTTCTGTCAAGAAAGCAGTCCTACAAAACAAAATAACAAGCGACGCGATGATAATATGGTTAATTGCAATAATTAATCATATGCGGTTGAGTCTCGCTATATAAAGCATACCTGCTCGTGCAATACGAATATAACAGGCGTAAAGCTAAGGAACCTATACAAGTGTATCATACAATAACAATCAATGTTATTCATTTAGCAATTTCGATTAGTACCAACATAATAAGTATGTAAAAGTTTCTAATGCGTAATTAAATTTAGCCGTGGGTACGCGAACAAAGTTCAGACCTGGAACATTCCACAGTCAACGTACGATGACGATTTATACCCACTACCCACAATTTTTCCAACCGAACAAAAAATATGTAATTACGCCGAAAACTATCAGATTTATTAAATAAACGTATTTAGCGATATGAATCAACGTTGATATTCAATTAACTGTATTCTTCGGAGCTTTAAATAGTGAACTTAAAGATTTAAATTAAGAATTGATTTGACGGTTGACCTATTGCAAACGCAAGGCAGTTGAACCTTATTGTTAAAGCAATAGAGTTGAGAGTTGTGTGATGATATGCAATTAATATTGAAAATTCCTAAGTTTTTTGCTCAAAATCAGACTTTTTTAGGACTTAAATATAGGCCGTAAAAAGGCCCAAACTTTATTATCCGGCTCGAAGGACCAAAATGGTGCGTATAACCTGCAGAAGTTGTTAATTTCTGCTAAAATCAGACGCGGAAGGAACCCAGGTTATTAGAGAAACCTAGGCTATAATTGCTGATTCTGTCGCAAGAAGTTGAAGGCAAAAAAATACGCAATCGGGAAGAAAGGCACAGGAGATCATTCAATTCATTAATTGTACCACATACCTTGACCAGCGATTCCACGCGCGCGCGCAGGCGACGGCCACGTGTCCGCTTTCGGGAGGAGCAGCTTACAGGTCTTTTCTGGATACACTAGGCTGGCCAGCAGTACACAACACACTAACATAGGTCTGGAGTAGGTTGATAACAGTTCGTATAGGTTCAGTTCAGGGGGTTTCAGAGCGCGATGGGACTAGTTAGTGTCACACATAGCATGCGCATCTACCCGATCCCAAGGTTATAGCGTGACTAACGCGTCGATGCGGCGCGGCATGGCGCGCGCGCTGCTCGGCGCGAGCAAAATCACCCAATCACGATATAGGGCACATATTCAATAAATTGGACGAACCAATGCCTTTCAATCGCCATAGGTGATGTAGAAAAATATAAAACTATAAGTTACGAAGCGTAACCAATGATGATGATAAAAATACGAGTCTATGAATGGGAATCCCGTATCACTTAATATGTAGGTACCGACGCGTAATTCATTTATTCGCATAAACAGTTTCGTAAAGCTATTTAAGTTGTCTCAAGTGTTCTGAATGCATATTCCAGCCGTGAATCATAATTTTCTCCTTAGATGTAGGTGTTGCTTGTAGGGCGATGAAAGCTGTAGGTAACATTAATGTTTGGTACTAATAGACTAAGACAGTGATTTAGCCTATTTATGACTTAAACTGCCTCAATGGCCTGATTAATTCAGAGCATGGCGTCTTGGATTCAGTTGGTTATTTATTAAGATAATACCATAAATTCATAGTAGTAGTTCGGAGTCGTAGTAGTAGTAGGAATAGATTAGGGCTCGATTAAAGCAATGGCAATGTCAGGACTTAAACATACCTGGCCAATTTATTATTGCGGCTTTTTATAAATCTTCTGCTTAACCCTTAATAGTAGCTGCAGAATCAGTGTACCCATCGAGTGTTTGCTGAAAACCAAATTTTTACACATATTCATGATAAGGAGAATTTATATCCACCAGGTTGCCTATCAAAATGTGGCCGCTAGTATTTTTAATTAAATTATTATAATTCATAATCCGTAAGAAATTTCATTGACTTTTTTTTTTCAATGAAATGTCGTTTACCTTACGGCAACATCTATAAAGACTCTGAAAAATTATGGTTGCCGTTGCGCACCTGGCCGCACCTCTTCGCAGCCAGGTATACACAGGTATGAATTTGTTACATTTATACACCCACAACGTACATTTATAATTTATATATCAAATTAAAGCTATTTTTTTTCTGTATATTATTATATACGGTTGCTTTATTAAATCTGGCCGCCAATAAGGGTTGCTGGCTAATAAATATAGTAAATATTAAAAGTAGAGTGTCGGACGGTTTAAAGCCATTGCGCATGCGTCAGATGTTAGTGTTCTCAACGTCTTTGAAGAATCCGAATGACATTTTTAACGAAACCAAAATCGATGCAGTTCAACATTTTACGTGCCTTATGTATGGACTCCCAAAGTGCCAAAGTGTAAATGCCGCAAGATTTTTATTATTCAACAAAATGTACGCTTCAAAAGGAAGTAGTGAGAAATTTATGAGAAGAATTAAAGGTTTTGACTCAACGCACATTCCACGATGCTGGAAATCTTTAAAGGAAAAATTATTGCGGACCATCTTTGTTAATTCGATGTGGTTAAATGCTACTGAGCGGGATTGCATCAAGTTCAGCGCGGAAAATAATGGCTGGCTGCTGTTAGATGGTTTTTTAAAACCAACATGGTTCCTGGGAGATTCAACTCCAGCGCAAGTTGAGAATGTGCTGTGTGATTCCACGAACAAGCCTTCCGATAATAATGACGATACCGATATTTCTGATGAAAGTGATAGCTGCGATGATAGTGTGACTGAGAGCTCCGATGATTCAGATTTTTAAAAAAGAGTCATGGAAGTTTAAAATACATTTTAAAAATTCATAATTTTATTATTTTGAGTCGTACCTACTATTGTTTGAATCGGAGGTTGAGAACACTAACATCTGACGCATGCGCAATGGCTTTAAACCGTCCGACAGCTGGCAATCGCTATCCTCGTCTGACTAGTGGTGTTACGCGCTAGCTCTCTTTCACTCTACTTTTAATATTTACTATATTTATTAGCCAGCAACCCTTATTGGCGGCCAGATTTAATTAAGCAACCGTATATAATAATATACAGAAAAAAATTAGCTTTAAATTGATATATAAATTATAAATGTACGTTGTGGGTGTATAAATGTAACAAATTCATACCTGTGTATACCTGGCTGCGAAGAGGTGCGGCCAGGTGCGCAACGGAAACCATAATTTTTCAGAGTCTTTATAGATGTTGCCGTAAGGTAAACGACATTTCATTGAAAAAAAAAGTCAATGAAATTTCTTACGGATTATGAATTATAATAATTTAATTAAAAATACTAGCGGCCACATTTTGATAGGCAACCTGGTGGATATAAATTCTCCTAATCATGAATATGTGTAAAAATTTGGTTTTCAGCAAACACTCGATGGGTACACTGATTCTGCAGCCGGATCTCGTACTATAGGTACTTCATGCAATCTATGACGTAACTTTCCACGTCCGTCATTTGTTAATAAAACAAACGAGACGAGACAACAAGCAAATAACAATAATTATGTTTCAACTTTCAACCGACGACGCGACGCTCGGAAGTCTACCGATCATTTCTCATACACTTGTTACTTCCGACGAACTTTCTCTGCGAGATTATTAACATTTATCAGTATACATAATAGATACATAATTTATCTGCAGCCACTTTTACAATACATAATGTTTGCAAGCAATACAAAGCTTCGCACTTTCATCGAGTGTGAGATGCATCTCTCATTGAAGATCAACAAGATTGTGTGGAATTACATACTTTCGGACAAGCTGTGTAGTTTACGCTCTCGATCAAAATTACCATGCACTGAAGTTACGTTTGTGTTCAGTATGATATATAGAGACTAGCTTTTGCCCGCGGCTTCGCTCGCGTTAAATTCGGGGTAAGAAAATTCCCCTTGCGCCTTATGGATTTGTAATAGCAACGCTAAGTTTTCCCCTTTCTTCCCTCATATCCCACTTTTTTCAAAAAAATATTAGCCTATGTCCGTCTCCTGGTTCCCAACTATCTCTGTACCAAAATTCATCAAAATCGGTTTAGCCGTTAAAGCGTGAAGAGGTAACAAACAACTCACTTTCGCTTTGTAATATTAGTAAGGATATAAATATTAATAATATTAAAATATTAATATTAGTAAGGATGACACGAGTGAGAGGGGTATAGAAACCATTTTTAAACCCGACAACAATTTGTGACCCGGGGAGTAATTCGTCTGCTAGCATTCATCATTATGACGGTTGTCGGTAGGGACTTCTTTGCTATATTGTGCTGAGTATAAATAAAGCCTATAGGTACTTATCAGACCGTAGTTTTTAGGGTTCCGTACCTCAAAAGGAAAATACAGAACCCTTATTAGATCACTGTGTTGTCCGGCTATCTGTCTGTCAAGATTAGGGCATGCAAAACCGGTTTTCCGGTTTTGCGCAAAACCGAAAACCGCCCAAAATTTAACGATATTTGAAAACCGGTTCTGAGAGCAAAAACCGGAGCCCAGCTCCGGTTTTCCCATTATTGAATAACAATTAACATTTTTATTTTTATTAACATTTTTTTCGAACACTCAAAAAATAATTAATTTTGAGGCATCAAATGTATCCGAACCGAACACAGCCTGCATCCACCCACTTACACGCCTCCCTCCACTACTCCCGCACCCGTAACCCGCCAGCCTGCGCCTGCGTTGTTGCAGTAATACCCTTACCGGGAGTGCAAGTGCGTGTCCGCCGCTCTCGCGTGCGACGCTAGGACAAAATGTGTGTATTTTTTTTTAGTTATTAATTTTTTATATTTTGTGTTTTTTAATGTACATTTATGTTGAACTCGCGGATGAAACGACACGAAAGGCGCAATTACATCCAGTAGTTGCTGCGTTAGCCCGAATTATATTACATTATGGTTCACTACTTGTGACAGCAAGCAAGATTTAATTAAAACTTGTGTTTTATTATTCGTGTAATATAATCCCCGCACGTTGATATTGGGAAGGAACCTTATCACAATAACAGCTGCGTGACGAATCCCGTCGCACAGAAGGAAAGGTATTGGAGAGCGATTGGCTGCCAAGATGGTCGCCAATCCCAATATCAACGTGCGGGTACTATATAGATAATTTTATAACTGACAAAAGTTTTTGATTCGGTTCTGTTCTGAGCCGTTTGGATTGTCATTCTATCGAATCCCGTTCAAAGAATACGTGAATACCTATTTTGGGTAGGATAGAGGACGACCGAACGACAATTAAACGTCAACGATATTTGTCTTGTTTGATTTACGTGAATCAAGGTATTGCGCCATAACGTAAGAGTAGAACTCTTGTACCAATTTTTCCAAGTCTTAGAGAAAATGATTTTTACAGATTTAACATATATAAAAATCTTAATTTGTTAATGTTTACGTTATTACTATTAATAATAATGTTTACGTTATTATAATATTTCCTTTATTAGTAATAACGTAAAAATTAACCAAAGTGACAGATATTTTTTAGCCATAGACTAGTCTAGTCACCTCTAGTGTTAACGCACCGAAATGCGCGGAATTTTAGTTATTAATCCGTTTCTACGAGTGAGTTGATTTTTTTGGTAATTGTGGGTGGTTGTGTTTAATATTTGAAGATGCTGATTGTGTTTTCTATGTTTAAAATATATTATTTTTTAAAGCAGACTTAATAGGTACCAAAGATACCAAAAACTTACTTGTTGTTGATTTGATCTCAGTTAATTAATCTTTATACTATTATACGTTCATTGTTATCTGTACAATTATTATGGTTTGGATTAAAAAGAAATATAACATACAATTTGTTTTATTTGTAGACTTAGTGGGTATTTTAAAAAAATGGTGTTTCTTTTTAAATTATACTACATTAGATTATTTTTACTAAAACCGGACCTAGCTCCGGTTTTCGGTTTTGGTCCCAAAAAAACGATGTTCAAAATCGGTTTTGATGACTTTCCGGTTTTGCATGCCCTAGTCAAGATCCTAAATTTTATCTCGGGAACGCGTAGAGGTATCGAGATGAAATTAAAGCTATATACTCAAGTTGCGACATACGCGGTCAAAAAATATGACCGCGTATGTCGCTACTTTGTACGGAACCGGTGCGCGAGTCGGACTCGCTCTTGGCTGTTTTTAGTTTTCTTTCCGATTTGTGCTAAAATTGACGTAGGTACAAATACTGGACATAAGTTCCTTTCTGTACCTGTGTGTAGAAATTGTTTCTACTTACGCCAAATGCTATTTTACTTGAAAAACTCTAGACCGAAGCAAATCCACCATTATGTGCACAAACAAATCATAAGTAAGTCTCGCGGTCTCGAACATACTACAGACATTAGGCCAAAGGCGAGGCTTCGCGCGCTCACTTTCACTTACATCTGTCAGTCTGATGTGAGGCGCTATTGCCATCTGTCCGTCATTAAACATTTGCATTGTACTGTAACAATACAAATTACAGTTCATGTTCGTAACACAAGAGATGATTGATCGATTGTGAACTTGACCTCTACAATATGGGCGTGAGCTGTGAACTCATTTTGACTGATCCATGACTTGAACTTTTGGTAAAAAGTCTGCCTATTTTGCTAGCTTGACTGTATTCATTTTATTTTTATTTAACCATGAATGATGCTCTCATGAGAAATCAACTTGAAAAGAAGTGATTAGCACTCAATCTATCTGTTTATCCAGTAGCAGCGGGCGAAGCCGCCAGCAGAAGCTAGTTTAATACAAGACACTACGCATTCTTCGTCCACATTTTCCTCGTCTAGGACATATACAATAACATTATCATAATTAGTCGTAATGTCTTGTTTTAGAGTGCGCCCCCCGCCCTACAGACAAGTGACGTCATCATGCGCCGAGGTGGAGTCCAACAAGCCGCACGTGTCTGCCAACAACCTGTGCGGGGACCTCAACCGCGGGGTCATTCCCAGGAACCCCATGGGGCAGAACCCTAATGGAGAGCCGTATCCCTTGTGAGTATTATGCCACTTTAGGAGACCATTGAATCTTCCTTCCAAACTGTAGAACGCTCAGTGGAGGGGTGATGCTGAGAGCTACTGATAACTAAGAAGTCTAGTAAGAATGTGATAGTAAGAATGTGATCACTTTCCTAGTATTTTTGCTGAAGAGAAGTTAAGAAATAAATTCTCTAAGTTTGAAGTAGGTACAGAATTCTACAACTTTATTTCATCCTAGGTTCTAGTTATCAAAAACGGTGGTACTAAGTCTTTTAATGAAATGATACTGTCTGTTCCTAGTGAGTTGATCCGCAACCAGACGCTACGGTTCTTGTCGCGCACGCTGCCTGTCCTGCGCGCGGACGACACCCTGCCGCGCGTCGCGCACGTGGCGCCGCCCGCCGCCGACACGCCCGGCGCTGAGCTGCAACACAACCGGTGAGACCGTGCTACTGACTAATAACTCTTGTCCGCACGTATCTATCTCATTAGGAAAGCGGCAAGGATCCGCATTCATTCACATCAGAAGCATATTGGTTTTGTCTTTTCGTTTTATGAAACGATATAACAGTGTCCCCCTTCTCCGCAGGTTGGAGGAACGCAGTAAGCGCTCCATCTCGGAGGCGGATCACGCGGTACTGGACGACAGTGACGTCATCCCGTCCGCGGCGCTGCGGCCCGAGCACCGCGCGGCGGCGCCACGGGAGAGTCGCAAGTTCTGCGACAATGGCGGAGTGTGAGTATACCTTACTATGTCCGATCACTACGCTGTGACGTCATCCCGTCCGCGGCGCTGCGGCCCGAGCACCGCGCGGCGGCGCCACGGGAGAGTCGCAAGTTCTGCGACAATGGCGGAGTGTGAGTATACCTTACTATGTCCGATCACTACGCTGTGACGTCATCCCGTCCGCGGCGCTGCGGCCCGAGCACCGCGCGGCGGCGCCACGGGAGAGTCGCAAGTTCTGCGACAATGGCGGAGTGTGAGTATACCTTACTATGTCCGATCACTACGCTGTGACGTCATCCCGTCCGCGGCGCTGCGGCCCGAGCACCGCGCGGCGGCGCCACGGGAGAGTCGCAAGTTCTGCGACAATGGCGGAGTGTGAGTATACCTTACTATGTCCGATCACTACGCTGTGACGTCACTTAAAAATAGGTGCACGTGCATGCCACTATTGGTGAAATTAATACAAACAAAATGTTTACCATACGGAATCTAGATGAGGTATCTGTGGCGTAGTATTTTACTAAAACTACAACCGATCGAATCGAAGTGAGCGCAATGTCGATGCAGCCGCGTGCGATAGCACTCCCCTTCTGTTTCTCTTTCTAGCAAATATCGGTGCGATGGAAAACGATGGGAAATGCGATTCCGTGTTGATAAATGAAAGTTCAACTTACTCAACTTTAATGCAATTTATACCGTTTACGATATTTTTTAAATATAATATAATAAAAACATACAAACATACAAAGTAAGTATAATAATCTTCCTGACCGTATAGTATTTACATAAATTGTATAAAATGCTATTGACATGATTTTCGAGAAACCTGGTGGCGCGGTCCCGACATCCTGATGTTGCTATGAACAATTATGAACATCAGAATGTTGGGACCCCTAAACTATACTACTTTATTATCGATAATTTATCAAACTTTGACGTACAGAATGTTTGACAGTCTTTAATTAGTGCGCTAATTTAAATTGATTATTTCGGTAGGTACTATTTTATTAAGTGGAATGTTCTTGGATTTTTAGTTTTAATGAAAAGAAACAAAACTGTTTCGCCCGTGCATCCTTTACCAAAACGTGGGAATCTACGTTTTGGTGCGCATCAAAACTACATTATTTGTTGCTAAATGAGATATTTCGATAATACTAAAACGTAATCCCAATATTCCAAATAAAACACATACTTACATGATCAAAGTTTATTGAAAATTAATAATTTAACGATACTTACATAACATATCATTGACTACGACGCTCACACTCACACGGGGACTGTGAGGAAAAACACTTAACACTCTTAGAGGCAGTTCACACGAACGAGCAGTTACGCTAACAATAACTAGCGACCTAGCGTTCGGTTTCCTAAGCGCATGATTTCTTGTTCGGCACCGCACATTTCACTAAGCAATATTAAACGAACAAAACCAGCCCGATACAATTATCACAAATAATTGGTTTTTATTTAAGTTTTCGGCATCTATAACATTTCGTTTGCAAGTGTATGTTACAGTTACAAACTTATTTATTAAGCTGCTGTAAAGTTATTAAAACACTAATTCAGTATTATTTCTAAAGAATCCAATTTTTTTTAAGATTTCCCCACACTAGTAATTTCTCCTGAATCGTGGGTGCGTTTACAAACATTTAAACTCACATACACAAACATCCAGACCCGAAACAACTATCTGCAGGTCATACAAATATTTGTTTCGTGCGAGAATCGAACCCGCGACACGCAGCGCAGCAGTCAATCGCTGAGCCACTGCGCCAACCGTGCCGTCAAAAAACTTTGACAGGAGTTTCCATAAGATAATGTATTAATGTTAGCATCAACGCTACGGCTCGTGTGAACTAGCCTTAATTCTGACATTTCATATAACTCTGTATAAAATATACACCATTACAGGAGGATTATTGAACGAAGACACTCATGAACTATAGACATTATTATCTTTTTATTTGCTGTCGTGTAGCGCTGTGTCAGTCTCACAGTATTTTCGTAAAATAATCGACCTGCTATATAAAGACTAAGCGAACTGTGCATACATAAGGCGACTTGCGGTATAACGTAGGTAATGAAGCAGATTTGTATATAACGTATAGAAAAATACATAATTATAGATTCCATTACAATTCTAAAGCATCACTATTTCTGTCGCTTAGTTGTTTCAGATATAATTTATTTACATAGTCTTAATGACACGATCTGTTACATTTCAAACGTTCCTTACAGTGAACGAATACAAGGTGAAATTAAATTATTTAGTGAAACTGCAGAAGTGATGGTACGATAACATAACATAACTAAAAGGCTAGGCATAGTTTTTACTAAAAGTACCCCCACATTTGTTATGTTTAAGTATCATGCATCAGGGGGCGACCCTATTGCAGTGGACCGGCCACAATCCCGACTCCATGGCTCCCACTATGAAATTCTTGATAAAAAAACCCATTGACAATTTGGCCGACCCAGAAATTACCACTGTTATTAACACTTGAAACGGGATATTTACCATGATATATACCGGTATTTCGGCGATGCGCAAACGCCATGGTAATTCGTGGTCATGGCGGATATATCGAAAACTTGATACAAATAACAAACATGGTAAATATTCCATTTCAAGTGTTAGTTATTATGTTGGTAACCATGTCAGTTTAAAGACTTATGCTAGCCAGTGTATACATAGTTATAGTTCCGCTAGCTAATTTAATTTCACCGTGTTTACATATTAAACAATGAACAACTTTACATATTGTGTATAAAATTTGTGTCTTTTGATTACATTTATTTTCTTTACCTTGGTGGTGCCTGACTTGGTGACAGTTTCTATACCGCCCGTGGGTCTCTGACTTGGCTCATGCCGTCGAGTAGTATCTCTCTGAGAGATACTTTATACGCTGGTTTCATTGACAGTGTATTTTCTTTTACAGTATTGGATTTTATGTTTAACTAATAAGAGTTATCGCATTACTGTGAATAAACATAATTTAAATAGCTGTTATGTTATTTACATAAAATTCGCTTGGCGACAAGATTCTTAGATACATACACAAAAAGAATTCCCTTAGTTTTGGAAAAAGAGCTGAAAGTAGGGACGGACGAATGTTCTTTAGTCGCACGAGGGGTCTACATAAATTAGCTGGTACTCAAGATTATGTGCTTACTGAAAAAAACAGTATTTCAAAACTAATAATTCCAAGTTTTCCAACTACCCACGGCCGTTAACCCTAAATCATACTTATTTCGATTCTTTATTTTTAAAAAGAGGATTTACGAGTTAAATTATCACTTAATCAAAAAATCTATACATATATTAAATTACACAATAAAATGCGGCTAACCGAAGCTATTCACCGTAGTACTACTTATGATATAATCAAGGGCGACGCACATTTACACGCACGGAACGGGATCAACATCGACTCAACTTGAGACGGATTATTTTTATAAAAATCCATACTGCACCAACTAGACAAAATAAGTTGAAGTGATGATGCTCCACTGCTGCTAGTAAGTGTGTGTCGCGGCCGGAGTGCAGCTGTTGAGCTGTTGGGGCGCTAGTTGAACATCGCGCGGATGTCGGCCATGACAATATCGAACGCGTTCCGTTGTGTGCCGTCTATTAGTTTGATGCGCTTGTCTTGCTCTATCTGAAAACATTATCACAACAGATAAGAGAGGAATCATCACCATCGTTTTCCTGCCCATATCCAAAGGAATAATATCATGAGAAAATAAAATTTGAGGGGTGTCAAGGGACACCCGGATGGAACGAAGTTATTATTTATTACGTACAATAAACCTGTAACACTCAACAAAAATAATCGTCGCGACACCACACTATAAAGAACAAATATAAAGACGTAACGAAAATAACTGGTTTGCTTTCTATGAGAGATAGAGAGAGACAGAGAAACATGCGCACGCCGCTCGGCTTACAGCAAAAAGTGTCGTTACAACTTATGGTCTTAATTTTTTCCGTCTAGCTCCCTTTCGCAACGCGCGTAAAGGAACTTCGTTCCAAAATATTGGTTGCATTACGTGGTAAAACTCACAGAATTGTCGACGTCTCCCTTGTCAAAACAAGCATCGCCGCTAAGTTGCTAACCTATCGGTTTTTATGGGGGAGAGTGCTTTGAAATTGCAGTCTAATTCTCCCTTCCACATTCTATCATCGAACGAGTACAGATACAGCGAAGCGTCACCGTTATATGGTTGCAGCTCCACAGACCTGAACAAAACGCTTTGCTTTCACATTTATTGTGCTAATCGCCAGAATGTGGAATTCACTGAACTGATCTCTTCATAGATCGTGTTAATCAATATCTATTAGAGCAGGACAAACGCAAGGCTGTTGAATATAAAGTGGTGTAGTTACCTCTGCCCTGTACTTGATGTGTTCGGGCCACACGCACTGGTCGAAGTAGCCCGCGATGTCGGGCGGGTCGTACAGGCGGAACGCGCGACGCGTCACGCACTCGCCGTACTCCAGCACGAAGTAGTACCTACAACACACACTATTAAGTATTTCATGCTAACGTACAACGAAATAGTTGCCAAACAATAAAATCATAAATGAAAGACGAAAACTCGCGCACTGGGAACTCCATACAAACTTGCGCCATAACGTCGAGATTGATCATCATCAAGCGTATTAAGTCAGCACCGCTGGTACACGCGTCGCACCGCAGACGGGCGGGACGCGACGAGGGACGGGTTCACATTCTTAACACTTGCGTGCATCTATCAGAACCCCCTTCGCAAGAAGAATACAGTTTTGTTACTCTCTTTAACAGCAGCCTTAAATAAATCGAAACACTCCAATTTCTTTAAAAAACGGTCCAAACTAGATTTCTAACAGTTCAAAAACTCATCATGCTATTTCTCATTCATTACCTACGTCCCTTCTTATTCCCTATTCTTATTTATTGTAAGTCAGTTTTTCAGCCAATAATTGGTTGTTTCAATTTTTGTGCTTATACCTTGGCTAATCATAGAGCGCGGAGAACTGAACAAGTTTCAGAACTCCTGTTTTAAAACATGCGGTATCGAGAACGATAGTGACAAAAGAAGCTTTACCTCAAATCACACATCTCTTTAATCGGCTTGTAATTGAGCACAGTGAACCCCTCGGCCACGAGGAACTTCTTCCCGGCGAGCTTGTACGTCTGCTCACCGTCGCTCGTGCACTTCTCGTGAGCCTTATCCTGACCCTGAAACGATCACAATTATGGTTTATATTTAAACAACATGGCGCCTATAATGTGGAAACAGATTAGAGGTATTCTTTAAAAAAATATGTTGCTCCACACTAGGAATTTCTGCTGTATCGTAGGTGCGTTTACAAACATATAAAGTCACATACACAAACGGCCAGACCCGAAACAACTATCTGCAGGTCATGCAAATATTTGTTCCGTGCGGGAATCGAACCCGCGACACGCATGGCAGCAGTCGATCGCTCAGCCATTGCGCCGACAGTGTCGTCATATTTTATAGGTGTTCCTACAGTACACACGACGACACATCAACCTATACAAAACCAGTTTATGCGGATCTCTCACTGTACTAGAAATTTATGGTGTACGATCCGTTGTTGAGAGAGCAGCATAAACTGGATTTGTATAGGTTGATGTGTCGTTGTGTGTACATGGGTACACATTCCGCCAGTTATGTTTAAGTCTCATGTAATAAATAAAGGAGGACACATTTTGAAAAAAATACCATTAAATCAAAATATTTATCTCAAAAAGCATTGAAACTTACGAAATTACTTAACCCGTCTTGTGTTATCTCCCGTGTGAGGTTTTTCGTTTTCACAAACATAGTAATTTTTTTTGTTCTTTTCAAAAAAGCTTAATAATTTCTGTATTTTTAATTACACTATCATGACATCTCATTTTTTTTTGTATCGAGATTACATTTTCCATTGTTATTAAGACATTAGCAGATCGTCCATTTAGACATAGAAAAATAAAATATGCATTATAGACTATAACTCAAAAACCACACAAGCGATATAAAAAATATATCTATGAGACCACTTCGGAAGGTTTGTGAACAAAAAAGAATTATGAAAATCGGTCAACAGTGGGCGAAGTAATCACTAAAAATACATTAAAAAAAATACGGTCGATCGCTTAGGAATGTAGCTGTTTACATTGAATTGTTCGCTCGTGTACCTCGATAGTAGCGCATATGTCGTTGTGCATGGCGTCCATGTCCAGCGCCGACAGAATGTCGTAGTTGTTGTGATCCAGTCCCTCACACTTCACATGACGCGGACTGTCGTCGGGGAAGAAGTACTTGTCCTGGTGGAACACGTGGACCGGCACCAGGGTATCTTTGAGCCGGTTGGACAGGGAGGTCTTGCCGCCGCAGGTCACACCTGATATTCCTGGAAGCACGAACAAAGTAGAAGGTTTTTAAGTGCCAAAAGAGAAGATGTTCCTTCACACTCGTATACCCCCTTAAGGGGATGGAAACCCGGGGTTGCGGGTTGTTCGAAAGAGATACCGCGGCCCCGGAACGTAAAGGGGGATAGAAGGAACATGGGTGGGTTTTAGTCAGTACAAGTCTGACATGCCCCCCGCTCCGCCCAGAGCGGGGGAGTCATTTGATGATTTCCCAACCGAAAAAAAAGGGGATGGAAAGAGTTTGTACACTCTAGGTGCCACAAAACTTTCCACAGCGGGAATACCCTGAGTGAGGCTAGCACAAAAACGTGGAGCTTGACACAAGCAAAGAGAGGTGGCGACAAGACCGGCCATACCCACAAGTGGGTGCAGTCGACCTGTGACTCATGGTGAATCCATCGAATAATCTAGGAGACTGACTCAGCAGTCACTACATCCAAAAGACAACACTGACCTTTTAAATAACCCGTTAATGTAAAAAGCAAGTCTTCATTACAGAAGTTTAACTTTCTTTAGAAGAACTGTTAAGATGTTTTTAACACAAGCATAAAAGCTAAACTATATATACAAAAGGTTTGCAGACAACAGATCATGTATAAATACCGATAATAATCCAATCAGTGTTATTGGGCGCCATGACGGACGTCAGAGATGCGGCAGCAGGTGGTACAGCGTGAAGGACATGAGGCCTCCCACGAACAGCAGCCCCCAAGCGCCGCAGAACAGTAAGAACCACTGCGGATCCGGCACCAGGCCGTACACTTCCGAATCTGGAACATTCCACAACAAGTCGATAACATTTTAGAAAACCTCCCTAAAAAATGACGGCGTGCCTCCTTCCTCGAGTCGAGAATTATTTTATTTGTCACATCGTCGTCTTTGTGTCGATTTGCTTCAGATCCCTCAAAGTACAGCTGGTGCTTCATAAAGAGAAATGGCATTGAGACAAAGCGTTGTTGCTGACATTGGGCTAGAACATATTTAGGCGTTGTTGCCGGCCATCTCCAAGAACATATTTAGGCGTTGTTGCCGGCCATCTCCAAGAACATATTTAGGCGTTGTTGCCGGCCATCTCCAAGAACATATTTAGGCGTTGTTGCCAACCTTCCGCTTGAACAAAATAAGGCGTTGTTGCCGAACTTCTCCAAGAATATATTTAGGCATTGTTGCCGACCTTCGGCTAGAACATATTTAGACGCTGTTGCCGTAGGCGCTAGGCTTAAATAGAAACACCAAATAGTATTTAAAACCAACTCAGTTGTTTTTTACTTAATTCACATAGGATTTTTTTTTGGTCTAGCTAGTAGATTCGCTAAATTATCATAAAAACCAATATAAATAAAATTAAACGTCATTTCACTCACCTTCGTCTATAAAAGGGTATGAATTGACCCAGAAGGACAGCAGAACAAACACCGCACTGGTTGACACCAGAAGCAGTCGACCAATCAGCGCATCAGGAATGTCCATATATACGCATCACTTCAATCTCAATCTTATACTAGAACTACTAGAGCGTAGATTTGTCTGTAGAATTTCATTCGCTATTCTGTGATGAGATTTTGAAGCTTATTGCGTGAGTGTTAGATTTTATATTTAACTGCAGAAAAGTTCCTTCTCGAAATCTTCAAATGATTCTGGTTCGGGGAATAGGATGGACTTGTGGTCGTCTTGTTTGATTTCTATTGTATCGGCTAACGGCTTGCGCTTGAGCGCGCGCTCCACCACCTGGGAATACACATAGTTGATACAATGACCACTTTCATATTATATTACAGAAAATATGCCGACAAAATATGACGGCACGGTCGGCGCAATGGCTGAGCTATCGACTGCTGCGCTGTGTGTTGCGGGTTCGATTCCCGCACGAAACAAATATTTGTATGACCTGCAGATAGTTGTTTCGGGTCTGGCTATTTGTGTATGTAAGTTTAAATGTTTGTAAACGCACCCACGATACAAGAGAAATTCCTAGTGTGGGGCAACGTTTTATTTAAAAAAAGGGAATGAGCAGACTTGACCGGCCGTGTGTGAAACTGTGAACACACTCATCCCCTATCAATAAATCTAATGCCAAACCTAACTCAACCCAGTAAAATATGATTTAACCGTAACTACTATGTGTATAACTTGACTGTGCGTTAATTATTAAGTGGAAAGGATTTAAAATGCAAATGTAGTTAAATATTCGCACTCGAGTCACGTCACGTTGGCGAAGCTTGTTTGACTCTCAACAATACAACATTTAACTGTAAATGCATGAGTAAAGACAGATAAGACAACTAGGTACTGTTACGTACATAATATTTCTTTGCTTTTTGTGTGGTTATTGTGTAACGTCATGTCAGAGATAGAGTTTATAAATATGTGTTTGTATGTACAAAAAGATGCTGCTACAGTCCCAGTCACAAGACATAATAACTTGTGAAAGTACTGTAGTTGCCTGCGACAGAACGCCCCCGAGCTTATAACGCTTATACCTAGGTAAGATACTTGAAGATAATATACATATAGCTACCCGTTTGTAAAAGTTTTCGGAATCGGATCAGGAGTTCCGAAGATAATCTCCTACATACAATCTTACAAAAAATTAAATTATTAAAAATTCTAAAAGTAAACGTAACATCAGGACTCAAACTCAAAACATAAACATCTGTGACTACTCAAACTCAAAATACAAACATCTGTGATAGCTTAAACAGTAGGCATATCTATATTTGTAACCTACTCATTGATATTTAGTATACTTCATAACATTTACTTACGCCTACAGTCAACTACTATGAAACATATTACATCATCACTTAAAGTAAATAAAAGTCATTCTTATCGTGTGTTATCTGTAACTACATATTATGTACTGCTCTATTTGAAGATGCCATTGAGATGATTAACAAATAAGCAAACATTATGTTAGTCCTTGCAACAGTCATTAACTATTTGGGTAGGTTATATTTCAATTTAATAGTTGTAAGAGTTGGTAATACATTTTACAATGTATGTAAGTCCATGAAGAAGGCAAACCTCTTGACATCATCCTTACTAATATTATAAAAGCGAAAGTGAGTTTGTTTCTTTGTTTGTGACGTCTTCAAGCCATGGCTTAACCGATTTTGATGAGGTTCAGCTTGGTGTGCTGCACTCAATATGATAATTAGTTGTACTAATAAGTAAGAAGTCTGGGTCTTACGAACTTGATAAATAACACAAACATGTTACAAATATCATTGCGGTGCTGCATGCTCCGGCAACAGTTTGTTTATTTTTTAGTGATTTAAAAAAAAAAGATTATGTAAGCTCTCTTTTTTTTGCAGTTTGATTTTTGAATTATTATGTGTTTTTTTTTGTATCAACTCCTATCCAAATGATTACATACATGAAAACTTTCGCCTTTCTAATACTAGTCTGATAATGTGTTAAAACTCCAGACACACATTTAAATGCAGTAACTTTTATTTAGCAGCAATTATTTAATTCTTTTGTCTCAAATTAAAATCTTTTTGAATTATCCATAAATAAACCATAATGGTATAGAACACAGTCTGCTACAAATACTTAGCTCTTTCTGCAAAATTAATATTAACAAAATCCAACTCTATTTTGTAGCTGTACTGTAACTGAAATATTTTTGTTATAAAACTTACAGTAACCCACAGTATCACAAACACAATTGAATCCCAATTGTAAAACAACACAATGCTGATATAGACCTCTTTAATGTGTCGGATATATCTGTGTGTGTGTGTGTGTGTGTGTGTGTGTGTGTGTGTGACTATCATTATAAATATCTTATCAGCAAAAGTTGTGATGCATCACTTGAGACTGTTGAGACTCTTCAATGGACATTCTTCCAATTTGAACATAAATATCAATAACAGACTGAGTCTATATTGAACAACCTTGAGCTTGTTTTTGTAATTGATAAACTGATCATGCCAATAATAGAATCAACTAATGTCTTTCATGAATAAAAGCAATCAACACTCATGTGCTCTGTTAGAGGCCGGACAAGGGTAAGTGCACCATCCTGCCAATGATCTTGGTGAATACTTCTAAAATGTGTTTTGTTTTAAAACATTACTTTGCTTATCTATTGTTATTATGTATTTTATTGTATTTGACCGTGGCTTCACTTGCTTGGGCTTACCAGAATATCAGCACTGTGACATGGTTGCCATGTTGCAGCACCATACTGAGATAGGTGATTTTTGGCCTCATACAGGACCAATATAGTCAGTTGTCTAAATTTGTTTTTGAATATTTTATAGTTTTTGTTGATGTTTTTTAAGGTTTTGCTTAGTGAGAGCCCAACAAACGACGAGATTTTCTTTCTTTCTCCCTAAGAAATAGATAAACAAAGTACTTTTATCCTTGCCCACAGCATTAGAACCACTACAATAGAACCCTTCCTTGGTTCTTTGTAAGTGAAACTTCAATTGTCTAGGCTGATTTGGCTTGGATTGTGTTTACTTTTGCTGATTGTATTTAAAGCACACAACATCCCATGTAAATGTGATTTACAAGTATTTGCTGAGGGATTGTTACTAGGGAAGTGTGTAGTGTCACATGTTTGTACTAGGATGTCTTACCTTGTCAGCCACACTGATGTGTGCCACAGGTTTGCTAAGTTTCAGCAACTTCTTGACGTTCTCCTCAGCTAGCTGCTCCCTCGATTTCACCGGCGCTGATGGCTTCTTGCTCTTTCTCTTAAATAAATGCCTGTGATCTAAACAACACTCTGAATTAATCGTTTAGACCAAGAAATTGTAACAAATTGATCGTGCATGGTTGCGTTATGTAAGAAATTGTTAGTTAGTAATAAAATGAACAATAAAACCGGCGCGTCTAATCGTTGTAATAGGCGCAATAAACTCGCGACACACCGCCAGTGTCGTGACGATATGACGTAATAACGATATGTATATCAGTCGCAAGTTACGGAAGTCTGGACGAACCTTGACCCGCGTGTCGTGGCCGACTTTTCCGAGATCCACGCTTCGCCTCGCCGCTGTCTACAAAAAAATATCAACATTGAAAAATACTGCCAAAAAATTCAAAACTTATGGGCGAAATTGATAAGTTTTTGCTCTATACCTTCTTGATCGACGAGTTCTAGAGCCTGTCGCACTAATGCTGAAGACATTTTAATGCAACAATGCGTAGAGAAAACATTTATGTGCAGTTCAACACGAAAATACAATTCTAACCTCTAATAAACATGGAATCACGAAATATGAAACGTCAAGTGTCACTGTCAGTGTCAGTTAACCGGCTAACTGTCAAACGCGTTTCATTTCACTATCGGTTTTCTTCCATAATTTAAGGAAATAAATTATTTTAAATGTTGATATTTTACTGTTTTAATAAATTATTTTAAATGTTGATATTTTACTTTTAAGTTATCCTTTTGTGATAATATCTAATTGATAATATTAGAGCATCTTGATCTTTGACATTATGTTTATAATTAAACTTTATTTTTATTTCACAGCTTCTGTATGCTCTACCGTGCGATAAATGGCGACAGTGAGTCGAGTGCAGGTGTGGAGCGTCGTGAGGACCCCGGCCCGCAGGCACATGGTGCAACCACGCAACACTCTGCGCATCGCAGATTTGAGGTACCTAAACCTTCGTTTTTTTTTTATTGAAACACTATCTTTTGAACGCGCTTTCGCTCGCGTTAAATTTGTGGTAACACAGTTTCCCTTTCGTGATTTGCACATCCCTCATACCACTTTTAGAAAAAATTGTATATGTCTGTCTCCGGGACCCTGGAGACAGACATATACTATTTAACTATCTCTGTACCAAAATTCATCAAAATCGGTTTAGCTATTTAGGCGTAAAGACGTAAAAAACAAACTTAATATTAGTAAGGATTATCAAAATATTAGGTATATAGTGCTGCATTGATTTTCGGCTATCGATTGTCACAATCGACCGAATCGATTTTGATGGTGAACATTTAAAATACATTGAAACAACAAGTTGGCGGCGTTAATTCAGATATTAGCTATGAGCCTCAAGATTTTTGTGTAGCTATATCTATTACACCATGTTCATGAAACATCAGTCATCATTCATCACCTCATCAGAGCAATCTTTATACCATCCCAGGGCCCCCCAACGCCGTGTCCCGCACGCGTGGAGTACGCGACTCCAGTATTCGCGCGCAACTACCAGGGCGTGTGGCGCTACGTGGTGCAGATACCCTACGAGGGCTACTTCACGCAGACCGTCGAGGTCACCAGGTACGTTTAAGCTTTTAGCTAAAAGCTACATAGGAACTGCAACAATTCGCGTGTTGTGACAAAGACTTGCTAACAGCACGTCGCCAGTCAGAGCGCGCGTTTGTCATGATCTAATTCACGTCGTAGTACCATAGCCTGACGTTTTGAACGGAGTGTTAAGAATAAGATGGATTAACTTCGTTCATAATTGTCATTGATTGTGGTATTGTTTTTTTAACCTTTAGTCTCGCTACTGGGGGCCAAGAAATCCTTTATAACCTTCCACTCTTCTCTACACCCCGCTTGGCAATGACGCCCATATTCTGGCACGTGTCTGTCGTTTAATATAATTAAATCCTGGCGGATGCAGAATGAGCATGATTGGATTTGTACCGGCCAGTCTGAGACAATTATAGATTTGCGGATAATTCTTGGGCTAAAATGTAATTACGTTCGTATTGAACATCCGCAGATGCATGCAGTCTCGCTGCCATTATTTGGAGGGCGGCTGCTTGAGTTCTCCGCGCTGGGTGTCGCTGCTAGTGGCCGAGTTGCACTACCCACCGCAACAGAACAAACACGTGCAGGTAAATCAACAATAACTACTATAAACTAGGCTAAAAATCCGTACATTTTGAATGGTAAAAAACAGTTCCACAAAATACCCGAAATGATTGATGTGCAGCAAACATTCAAACTGAAGGTGAACGATGCTAATGTGATTGTATCGTCTCAGGACTACACGCAGTACGGACAGAACGCGGGCCAGGAAACCGACACGAGTACCGAGAAGGCGCCGCACTGCGACGGTCACGACGAGATGGGATGCTATCAGGTAATATATATTATTATATACTAATAACAAGTTGAACGTGACCGCACATTTGTCCACAACAAATGGCATACTGATGTAGCTACTGAACGTTTCAGTTACCTTCAGTAGCTCTTGATAAATAATTATTATAAGCTTTGAAATGTGTATGAATTAACAAGGGTAAATGCATTAACACACTAGTTTGTTTTAACTAACAATAATGGATTGTACTGATCTGACAAATGAATGATTGATTGATAAAGGGTCGTCATCTCAGAATTTACTAAGTTGTATGCCATCACTACACATTCTATACATCTCTTTAGCTAGCCGAACCTGCCTCTGTTCATTTCAATTAGTTTCCCTGTTACTGTAGGCACTACTGTTATATGTATTTTTTCTGGAGATTCATATTCCATTCGAGCAACTTAATTTATAACTTTATATTGTCTATTTTTTACACGACTCAAACCATTTATTGTAATATATAACTTAATCAATTTCCAGGTTCGGCTGTACTACGACTGGTTCTTGGTTCCCGGCTCCTGCAAGTGTTGGCGACCGGACTACTTCGCGAGGTACGTGCGTCGTCGCCAGAATAATGAACTCTAAACAAAACATGCAATACACTGCTATTATCATTTAGATTAAGTCATGCACATTGATCAGATAGATTATAAGAGTAGCAAGCATGTCATTATATCAATAAAAAAAAATACATCATCTAGATAGACCATATTTTTATATTCTTCGTCACTGAATCCATCAAATGAGATTATTTACTTTATTTGTTTTCAAATACAATTTTTCATGCTATGATAAATAAATTCAAAACTGTCTTTATTATTTGTCACATATTGTATGTCAATATTAAGAGCTAATGATATGCCTTAACTAACTCTACAATAATTTGTAAACCCACAATTTTGAATATTTAATGGTAATTATTTATAATGATAATTGTATGTATTCCTATAGCGTTATGTAATAATTATGTTAATTTTGGTGCTATTGCTACTTAACGTTGTGACATTAAGACTGTATCTAAATAATTATACTATGTAAGTAGGTTCGTACCAAAATATATAGAAATGGGGGGCGAGATCTCTTATCAACTTAGACTATACAATACGAGTAAGTTAGTATTCAATCATCATTTTCTTTTTAACTTGTCTTCTAAACATTTCAATACCCGCCGCGCGAAATTTCAATTATCGATTGTCTATTTTTATCCGATTTTTCTACTTGCAGTTCTTTACATTAAGAAATATATTTTTTATATACGTTTTCCTTGTTGAAATGGTCCTTGTAACGTGATAGAGGGATTCTAATGAAGCTCAATTTGCATTTATAATGTATAACGATAAAAAGATTTAACACAACCATGCTTTCTTCAACTTGATGTTTTTTTTCTTATTTCTTAATTACTGGACTTAAGACGATAAGACGCTCAAGCGAAATCGCATACAATAAAATATAAAACTCCTCTTTTATAAGAAATTTTCTGCCGTGGTACTGTAAGAAGAAATAAAGAAAAGTTTGAGAGAGCATGGTTTTCGAAATATGATTAATAATCTATAAAAGTTTAGAACTACCTTATGATAGAAGTTATTTATTTAAACTTTAGATAAAATAAGTTGTTTTAGTTATATTATTAAAGCACTTCGACTATTAATCTGGGTTTTTGATAAATTTATTTTAATACTAGTTGGCACCCGAGGCTTCGCCCACGTCATGATCGTAAAAAAAGTATACTATGTGTGTTATTGCAGACTAAAATCTACCTCTTGACGTGAAAGAATAACAAACATACATCCATCCATTCTCGAAAACATTCGCAATTATAATCTTAGTAGGATAATTATAATAATAGGACTAAGAGCTAGTACAATATGCTCAGAAAACTTTGACACGAATTGCTGTGACACGTTTTCTTGTGGCAAGGCATCTCCCTTCCATTAATTGGGCGACCATTTGTTTATTTCATATAAATATATTAGTCTATGATTCTTTCGAGGGCCGTCAACCGTACTGAACGAGTTTTGTAAAGTAGGTCGTCATATCGACCGAAAAGCGCACTTCTGTTACTACTAAGAAGATAGGAAAATGGATATAGCAATACAATCGCGATTCGTCGTGCGAGCTCGTAGATTTTACGATGCGACGTGGTATCGCAACTGTATACCTACATGTCCTAAGGGCCGCATGAATCATGATAATTTTCGCTCAAAACATATGAATTATATTAGGTATGTTCAAGAAATTATTTTAGATGTAGGTGCCATTTAAAATGAGTACCTATGATATGATTTCATATGGAGCCAAATAACAAATAGCTAGGTAAGTACAAATAAAACGCAATTTGCATATATTTTTTACCATTTACGTAGTACCTAGTTGGTCATAATAGTAGAAAATCCTACAGTCATAATATTATTGCGCACCTGGTGCATGTTACATCGAAAGCTCTAAAGATGTTGTAATAATATTAGTGGCGATACACACGTTAATTAGGAACCCGACTTTAAAGTACAACATCGAGATCGTCGTAGTATCTTGGAATTTATTTTGGTTAACTTATCAAATCACTACGTTGCGTTTTCTTGTTCTTAGCATACGAAAACGTAACCTTTATAAAATAACGTTCTATTGTACAAAATCAATTGAAAAATAAAATAAGCCTTTATTGCTGTTAGTTTTTTTCGATACAGTTGTTTCACTGAACTATTAACTTTACTACTTATGATTACTATAATTAAACATTAGCGATCGGATCGGTTTCTGTGACAGCTTGTCCTACGACATAGGCCTCCTCCAAAGATTTCCAAGACTCTCGATCTCTAGCTATGCGGGTCCATTCTGGCCCCGCGACTTGTCTGCCTTTGAGGTGATGAGGGCCAGATCTAATTCGCTCTCTGCCTTTTCAGAAACTAAACAATAGCAATTAAACATCAGCAAACAGAAAACTAAACAGACCGAGACAACCGAAATAAGTGATACAGAAAATTCAATAAAAAACAACAAACACAATTAAGCAAAACGTCGAAACAAAAGCAATCAGTAAATATTAACTTTTACAATATCGGTTTCATCCACAATTCTGCCTTTCAAATCAGCACTTCTAGATCTTTGGTCTTTTACGTTATAACTATTGGTGATTCGTATCTGATTGTCAGAATTACTTAGATCTATCTTTGGTCTCTGGACTATCCTACCGTGGACAAAAACTAGTTCTGATCTTATCCCGTCAACGTCTTCAGAATCATTAATGGCAAGGGACTCGTGTTCACAAACACCGTTCGGTCGCTGTACGTGCACTTCTGGTTCTGTGTGTTTGGTGTTGGTGTACGTGACGCAACAGGACGCGAAGCTCGGCGGAGGGTCCTCTGTGTCGCACGCACCGCTCACGCACGTGACGCACGCGGAGTAGGGAGGCGGCGGGTCGGCGTGCGCGGGAGAGTCCGCGTCCATGAGGCGCACGTGAGAGCCCATGTCCAAGTTGCGGTAGTAGGGCTCCTCTGAAATATTACAATACTGAAATTAGTCGTGTTTTATCGGTGGGAGGTGATATTACTCGAATGGTTAACTTAACAGTTGAACACAAAAAAAAAATACTAGGACATACTTTCTAAAGTGCAAAATAAACATGAGGCTTAAATATTTTTTTAAAACACTTACCATTACGGTTTGTCACAATTGGCGAGGGTCGTGCACTCGACGGCTGTCTTCTTGCTGTAAGAAAAATATTAAAATCTAATTAAATATCGCAACAAACTATAACACGTAAAAGTTAATAAAGTCAAGCGTCATGAAATCTTTCTATAAATTGACCTGCCACTTTCGCAGATCTTTCTTCGAATAGCGATATCCATTATTTTGCATGGAGCGACTGCCTATATCAGCTCCACAACCCAGTTAGCACTGGATACCCCTTGGTAAGAATGGTTGTTGACTTTCGGGCCACTGATTATTTGTAATGCTTGCATAGATTTGACATTGACAGCTTTACAAAGACATGGATATGTTTCATATGGCTGAACCCAACAACATACTGATGAAGTCGAAGCCAAGGACTGCCTCCTACTTACATCTGCGAATAGGTTTGCCGATTTTCATGAAGATCGCCATCAGCACCAATACCGCGATGCCCCCCAGTACCACCCACAGGAAGTACTCCAAATTTGTGGATTGTTTGGACCCGGTGGCTGTTGTTACATGTATCGGCGTCTTGATCTGTACAAATACAAATAATATAGGTATACTCTCAAAATGTGAATAAAAATGAAAAGGATAAACAAGTGTCACAGGAAAATGATTGTGTGTCATCGTTGTTCGTGGGGGAAACAGGCAAATTGTGTCGCATCATCTATTTAGTTTTACTATTCTGTAATCGTATCAACCTAGTGATGTGGGTTAAGTTTTCGTACTTAAAAAATCTACTGACTGTCCGGTTTCCGGAAATAAATATTCGGAAACCTCCAACCGAAGTATTCAAGTTTTAGTGGCAATATTTATTTCAGTCCACTTATGTATGTATGAGTATCTGTACCTACTTCAGTACAGTCATTTGTTTACTCACCACGGGAAAACAATGCGCTAAAACTAATTATTTATCAATCCACTAGTAAATCGCGCATAAGCAGTAATTAGCAATTACATTGTTGTCTATTGTTTCTTACGAGTATATCCAGCTTTAAATATGATCGTCGAACGGTCAAGGTTTTTATATGACTAGCATTAACTCAAGGAGAGGATTTACCAACTTTGAACTTTTTTAACCTCTGGAAATCCACAAACATAAGAATACCATGAAAAATATTTGATTAAAGTTGAATACTTAAGAGTCCAACCGCTGTGTGGAAATCAAAATATACATAAATTCGTTGGCTCGATAAAAAATCACGAATGTGATTTTAGTGTTTTTCTATAAAATTATGTCTCGGAAAAGTATTTGAAAGATACATAAATTAATGAATGTTGATTTTAAAGGGCTTCATGAAACAAATATTTCTGTATTCATATTGTTTTTTTTATAAAACAAATCAAGTGTCCTATGAAATAAACGCCGCGATAAAAGAAGGCCATAACTATGCAAAGCAGTCCTTTAAAATGCATAACGTTGACATTAACAGTTTGGTAAAGACTCGTAATACATTTCATCAACATCAATAAAGCTCTTAGACCTTGAGGTTCGAACCATGGATTTGTGATCTTATCAACCTTACCTTGATGTCGGGTGGCTTCAGGTCCCAGCGCTGTCTCGTGGTTGGCCAGTGGAGGCGGTATATAGGTTCGTAGGTAGTGGTCTCTTGGGTTGGTATCCAAAACCCCCCGTGTCTCCCGGCGGTCTTCTTGTCAACTGGTCTCACAGGAGACGGTGTCACGGTAGGTCTCTTGTAGAATGGTGTCACGGTAGGTCTCTTGTAGGACGGTGTCACGGAAGGTCTCTTGTAGGACGGTGTCACGGTAGGTCCCTTGTAGGACGGTGTCACGGAAGGTCTCTTGTAGGACGGTGTCACGGTAGGTCCCTTGTAGGATGGTGTCACGGTAGGACCATTGTTGATAGGTGTTAAGGCTGAACCGTTGCTGACTGGTGGTGCTAGCGGTGGCGGTGGTGCGGTAGGCCCCGTATCGAACGGGCTCACGATGCCCTTGTCTAACGGTGTCGAAGAGACCCGTTTGCCGTTCGGCAACACGGGAGACTCATTGATGAACGATCCAGAATTGAAGACACTCTCCAGAAAATTCGTGATGACTTTTGTTTGATTCATTGCACAATATTATTACACTGACAACTGTCTCGCGCGGAGAGCGAAATACTACTAATTGAATATGTTACTAATTTTAGTAGGCTAGTAGCTCTCATATTTATTATTAAGTATTCATGATTTTTCCTTCCTTAACTTCTTGCGGGTCTTTCGATTCCCAGAACATGCAATGTTTGAAATTCCACATACCTATACTGTGGTTTGTCACGCTTTTCATCTATGGACCCCATGCTCAACAGAAACAATTAGCTGACGAACTGATTGTCAAGTTTAAGCAGAAATACGCTGCAATTTCAAAACCTAGTAAGGGACACATTTTATAAAAATCGTTTTATTGCATAATCTTGCTAACCTAAGTACCTTGTAAGTCCATATCGAGTACAAAAACACCAAGCGTTAAAAACTCACTAAAAAGCAATATATTTAATCAATTGTTGAAGTATTTGCGTCTCTGGACTTACGTATCAGGTTTTTAAATGGTCGACGTACCTAACTAGGTTTTTGAAACCAAGTCGTACAACACGTGCACTCACGCTTCAATCAGCGTCGATGCGCGAACGAAGTAACTTGTGTCCCAGTATTAGTTGGTATTATAAACCTAAACTTAAAAACAGTAAACTTTTTAGTAGTCAGTTATGTCCCACTCCCACTGATGGGTAGAGTCTTCCCCTATCTCCATCTAAAACTCTCCGTCTTGTGCAATTTCTGACAACAGGGTGTAAACAAAAATATCACAAGGTTTGGTCACTCGGACTTATGAGTTTGTTCGAAAAAAAGGAACAAACATACATACATACATAGACTGATGACCACATTACCCTCCTTTGCGGTGCGCTGTCGGGTAAAAATACCGCGGCCCCGGAATATAAAGGGGAATAGAAGGAACATACTCACTCATACTCAGGTGGGTTTTAGTCAGGACAAGTTTGATACTCCCCCCTGCTCCGCCTAGAACGGGGGAGTTATTTGCTGATTTCCCATTCGCAAAAGCATAAAACATTTTTTTGTATTCAATAAATCATTAGGTATTTTTTTAAATACTCTATATCGTTGCTAGTAATTAGGTACTCAATGACATCGAGTTACTATCACGAATAAGGTCAAATGTTTGTGCTCGGAGGTGTACACGGGGTTACACTATCGGGTTACTTAAAAAAACTAAATTATAAACACGTTGCATTGGGAACCGCCTCCTTCATATTCATTACATACATTGAACGGCGAAGGGCAGGGCGTTTTTGTGGGACTGTCTCTTAAGTAGTAAGTAAGAAGTACTGATTATCTGCCTAATTTGAATAAATGACTTTTGATTTTCAATGAACTTTATGATAATATAATTATTATGGAAGGGCCGGTCTAGGACCCACAGATACTATTCTTTGAACAAGTACTATAATAGTATCAGTAACTAATATCTACTTCTAAAAACCTACCGCACGGTATAACGCAGGTGGGTACTCCAGGGTGGACGGCTCTCATACATGTGTTTCCCATTTTCTTTCCTCACCGAAAACTCGTAGTTTGTTGCTGGCACAGGTTCGCTTTGCATTGGTCATAAACAAATATTGCTTACTCCTTACCGCTTGTAATACGCGTGATGTTATTACGATTTCCCTTTTTATAAAATAGCTGGCGCCTGCGGCTTCGCCCGCGTGATGTCGAAAAAAAGTATCCTGTGTTATTCCAGACCATAATCTACCTCTGTGCCAAATTTCATCACAATACGTTTTGCCTTGAAAGAGTAACAAACATCCATTCATCTATATACCCTCACAAACATTCGCATTTATAATAAGTGAGATTGAAAGCAAACTGTTTACCGTACCCATCATCTGCAGATCCCTTTCCCCCGAACACGTTTGGGTCGGCTACCAGTCTGACCGGATTCAACTGACCAGTCATTTAAGTA
The DNA here is from genome assembly GCA_958449745.1 of Ochropleura leucogaster. Lineage (NCBI taxonomy): Eukaryota > Metazoa > Arthropoda > Insecta > Lepidoptera > Noctuidae > Ochropleura > Ochropleura leucogaster. Next base: position 15,437,541 of record OY288224.1, read on the forward strand.
GAGCGACTGTCTGTCGGACCTACTCAATCACGTCACCTCTACTAAGAAATCCCTATTGATTTATCACAACAACACTGCCTTAGCTTGGAATCGAACCACCTCAAACAAGGCACCTCTTATTAATTAGTACAGCTTGGTGCCACTATTACAATAAGGCACTTAATTTATCTACCTATACTAGAAATATTTTTTTGGTTATTTGTGTTTATTGAATAGGCTCCAAAACTACTGGAATAATTCTAACCATTTTTACAAATATGAAGTTACATTATTAGGAACTAACGTAGGACCACGATACAGCAACTAAAGATGCGGGTGAAACCGCGCAGAACAGCGAGTATCAAAAAAGTCCTCTAGGGACCCTCTAAGCTAGCATTCCCCACAGAAGTAAGGTACCTTATAGACCTACAATTTTATTTTGACCAGTCTTCAGGCAAAGCGAGACGGTTAAACACTCGATGACATCTTAGGCTGACCTATGAGATACCGTTCACAGAAAAAAGATATCGACTTCGGCCGAATTTACGTCATGTGGCCATGTTAAAAGAATAACAGCGACCATGGAATCTGCGCTTGCGCAAGTGATGCAGGTTTATTAGATGTGGCACACGTTATATTGTCATTTTACATATTTGTAACACGCAGTTCAAAGTAGGTATGTTTATTTTCCTTTCGAGCTACCGAAGTTGTTGTATTACAATAACGTTCAAATACGTTTTGACAAGTCTAAATAATAACAGCCGCTCGGTTCAATCTATATTGTAAACCAAGTTATAGATAGTCTGCAGTGGCCCGAAAGTCTGACAACCAGACTTACTCACGGCTGGAAGCCGACTGGAAACCGACTGGAAGTCGACTGGTACCCGACTGGAAGCCAAATGGAATCCGTCTGGAAACGACTGGAAGCCGAATAAAAGCCGACTGGGTGCCTACCCCAACGTAACGTAGTTAGGAAAAGGCAGATGACCACTTGAGCTACTGGGTTAATATCAATAAAGTTTGTGAAAGTGGAAGCGGTCGTTGACTTTGTTGGGTTGGTATACACACTTCTACACAAATACTACAGGTAATATGTGATGCAGTTAATAAAATGCCTACTAAGTATAGTGCAGCAGTGTCGCTGTTGAACATTCGTGTAATGGCGACATTCCTTCCGACCATGGAAATATTATTTCTGATATCTACAGTTCTGACTTTGCCCATAGACGCGCGACACCAACCACGCAGCGTCAAGTATCACATCACAACCATTCGTCAGTTTACCGATACCTCATTGTACGTACACAACCTACGTATTTACGTATATTAAAGGTTTAAAAAAAAACACCGTTAAAACAAAATAATAAATTTAATTTTTAGCGAGTTATTTAGAGACAATGACAGCGCTACAAATAAGTCTCACTCTGTGACGAAGCCAGTCAGCTGGAGGATCATTAACAACGGCACAGCAGCCTTAGTTGATTATATCATTCACAAAGCTACCTTCGTAGATTTAGACTTCTCATCAACATATACAACTCTGCCCGGTCCAGCATTAGTCCTAGGAGCCTGGCGTCTCCCTCCATTGAGATTTGAGCTCAAGTTGTCGCCGCTTCTACCGACGTCGACCACTTCCGTGTTGACGTCTCCGGGTTCGTTAGGGGCGGTTGCCGGGGCAACGTAATAGTTTCGGAACCCGATTTCCGGCATCCTATTGTGTAGCAGTGGTTGGTTAGCTTGCTCGCTCCCGTTGTTGGTACATTGGTCGTACGGTGGTGGCACGTCACTATTTGGAGGAACTGCTCCTGTGGACATGACTAAAGGAAGCATTTTGAGATATAGTGGCTTTATAACGATGAATGACGCATACAATAGGGTGGTTGACACCACCATCAATTGATATACTTTTAATGAGCTGTCAAAACGCGCTTCCCCCATAGATTTTGTATGGGGAATGTTTTGATTTTGTATGATGAAACTATTTATTGATTTAAAAGCACCTAAAAATCGAATTTTAAAAGTTATTTTGAAATGAATGGAGTTCTCAGGTCTAGAATAAGGTTTCTTTCAGAAAAATTGTGTTTTTAAATTATTGGTTAATGGTGTCAACTACCCAATCGTTACATGAAGGGATTGTTAAAAATGGTAAAACGGATTTGACAGACAAGCAGACGGAAAACAAAGGGATTCTATTAGGGATTTTTTCATTTTGAGATACAGTCCCTAAAAATTTGTTATGGTTATTAGAAGTTTTAAATGAAAGTTTGTTTTTAAATGTTGTTTTACTATTAGCTAGTTTATTTTTAATTTCAAGTTTCTCCCTTTTATTGATACCTATATCATGGGGGTGTTTTTTTTATAATAACGTTGCACCACCCTAGTAATTTCTCCTGTATCGTGGGTGCGTTTACAAACATATAAAGTCACATACACAAACGGCCAGACCCGAAACAACTATCTGCAGGTCATACAAATATTTGTTCCGTGCGGGAATCGAACCCGCGACACGCAGCGCAGCAGTCGATCGCTCAGCCACTGCGCCAACCATGCCGTGGTGTAATACAATAACTAATTCCCCAATTTTCACGAATCCACTATATTGTATTTATTACAGCGTGCAAACTACCGAGCCACCGAGGGCAGTCCTGAAGGGCTACTATGACATCTTATAGCAATTCTTATTCCACTGAGGGAAAGAGATGGTTCTAGACACATTCGTATAGCTCTGTCTCTTTCCCTCAGCGGAATAAGAATTGCTTTAAGAGGTCATAGTAGGGCTACTGGACAAAATTAAATGGGCACGATGACTACAAAAACAAATGCCTGTCGGCTCGGTTTAGTTTAGTTTTACACCCTTTGATAATAATGTAAATGAACGGAAAGTGAGAAGGAGACAATCGAACAGATGGACGAAAAGTGAGAGTGGGAAGTAAATTGAATTGTAGTAGTTACCAGGTGGCGGGGCACCGACGGGGACTTGCAGGGGAACATCTCCTTGTCTGGGATATCTTAAATTATTTGTCTGTATGACTGGCTGAACCGGTCCTGAAACGTTTACACAAACACATCATGACATAACATCAGACGTCATGGTAGGCCTACTGTAGGCCTATCATGACGTCTTAAAGGAGAACCTTTTCCACTGAGGGAAAGAGATGGTGCTAGACACCCTGTATAGCTCTGTCTCTTTCCCTCAGTGGAAAAAGTTCTGCTTTAAGACGTTATAGTAGGGTAGCAGAGCTGTTAGCTGTACGCTGACAGTTCACGTGTAATGTAAGAGAGCCATGTAACGGGGGCGCCTATTGCCATGTACCGCGCACTCGTCTATAGTACGGCCAACGAGAAGCGATACGAAAGGTCATTAACCTAAAGAACAACTGTGGCGTTGACAATCTAATATTTAGCTCTTTCCATCTTGTGCCTTTGTCGTAATGTCTCGTTCTCCCGGCAAAAACATGACAACGTTAAGACGGGTTCGCCAACATTCGGGCGGCCATTTTAGATGGGGTTTTAGCATGGGTTTTGTTTACATTTGGTATCGCTTCTCGTTGGACGTGCTATACGTTACTACTGAATTAGGTAGAGTTTTTGATGTATTTACACTGACTTCATACAGCGATATAATAATGTGGATATGCCTCAAATCCCGGGATTAATTTTAAAGAGCAGAAAAAATTCCGTGATTGAATAAATAAAAAAGTTATTTACTAATTCACACTAGTAATATGATTCATAATCTGTCGGAATGTTGAAATTTATGCATGCCACAAAAAACTTGCTTAATTTCTCACAGTAAAGTAAGACCTGACTGACCGAATATTCGGCCGACAACGAATACTCGGTAAACATGTCGAATATGCCGAATACCAAACATTAAACGAATATTGTTTTATTATTATTTATCTGTAATATTGTTAGCCACACGGGACTTTCCAATAGAAATCCCGGGAAGATTCATATTAACATCAACATTTCGATGCAAGTACCAGTATAAATAACTCTACCTAATTCCGAGCCTTGCTACTGACACATGACAACCCCGACCCCGCCTGCATCCCCCGCCGGGTATATTTATTTATTTATACACACAAAACACATGGTAGGTACTCCTTATTTTTTTTTGAAATCTCTTCCAGCAGACCTGCGATAGGACAGATACCTAAGACACGTAGACACAGTGTGTAAAAATATCTAATTAAGCAGTAACTCAAATAAACTTAACTAATTCTATCAATAAAGTAAAACATAGATAGTAATAAAATAAAAATAATAAAAAAAATACATATTTATAGTGTTTGTACCCTATCACAATGTTGTCGTATTTTACCCAAAGGTTGACTGGTAGAGAATGCCTTATGCTCCTTATGGCATTAAGTCCGCCCATAGACGAAAGTAATATAGTTATCAGTCCCCCTATGTAGCACTATTGTACATGACGTTTAAATAAATAAATAAATGTATGTCAACATAATGTACATTCTAAAATCCTTACTAATATTATAAAAGCGAAAGTGAGTTTGTTTGTTTATTTGTTCGTTTGTTACCTCTTCACGCTTTAATGGCTAAACCGATTTTGATGAATTTTGGTACAGAGATAGTTGGGAACCAGGAGACGGACATAGGCTAATATTTTTTATGAAAAAAGTGGGATGTGAGGGAGAAAGAGGGAAGAAAAGGGAAAACTTAGCGTTGCTATTACAAATCAATAAGGCGCAAGGAGAACTGTGTTACCCCGAATTTAACGCGAGCGAAGCCGCGGGCAAAAGCTAGTAATCCATAAATATATACTAATATATAAAGCTAAAGAGTTTGTTTGCTCGAACTCGCTTATCTCAGGAACTATTGGTCAGAAAAAGTTATTTCAGTGTTACATAGCCTATTTATCGAGGCAAGCTACATATAGGGTATATAATATTATCACGCAAAAGGAGCGGAGCACCAATGAAGAGTGTTTCAATCCTATACTGCAACTAAACGGCTGGATTGATTTGAATGAAATAAGATTCAAGTGATCGAAAAAGAAGTATCCTATCTGTTATACCAGACTATAATCTACCTCTGTGCCAAATTTCATCAAGATCTGTTCAGCCGTTTTGACGTGAAAGAGTAGCATACATCCATACGTCCATCTATCCATCCTCGCAAACATTAGCATTATTTTATATTAGTATGAGTAGAATTTTAAATTGACCAGTAACAGGACTTAATTGTCAAAAGCAATTAGACGCAGCCGCAGTCACAAGCCATAACAACTGCTAAAGGATTTCATGATCGCATTTCAAAACGTGGATACAGTTGTTTTGAAAAATCCACAAAACCATTGTGATCGACGCCGACGGTATCATGCGAATAAGAACATAGGTTATTTACAAATACGATTAATTTTCGGGTGATGCGTGACTGAACTAAGCTCACGAAACAGTCTTGATTGACTCTGTAGTCTTATCTCACGTTTATGTAAATGACTAGCTTCTGCCCGCGGCTTCGCTCGCGTTAAATTCGGGGTAACACAGTTCCCCTTGCTCCTTACTGATTTGTAATAGCAACGCTAAGTTATCCCTTCTCTTCCCTCTTTCTCCCTCACATCCCTATTTAAAAAAGCCTATGTCGGTCTCCTGGTTCCCAACTATCTCTGTACCAAAATTCATCAAAATCGGTGCAGCCATTAAAGCGTGAAGAGGTAACAAACAAACAAACAAACTTTCGCTTTTATAATATTAGTAAGGATGTTAACTCTTAGATGAACCAGGGCAAGAACTGCCTCCAACGTACATACCTTTACTGGATTGGCGTTTTTTCCACACGCAAACGCAGACTATTAAGATCACAAACACTAATCCCATCACAACTGCGCCCAACGACCGAATCAAGATGACGCCCGGACTGGTGCGCTGCGGAGGCGGATCTGTCGGCATGTATACCTACAAATTCAAATCATTACATTAATCACTTTAATTAGTTTAATTTTAAGGTGTTCCTGTTTTTTTTTTAATGTATAAACGCTATTTTTTTTCTTTCTCTTAGCATTCATAAAATGAAATGACCTATCACATAGCACGTTAAGCACAGGTATACTATACAGTACAGCCACATATTGCTAGATACTCGTATGTTCGTCCAGCACAGCCGCACAGCCCGCACACAGATCTAGCTGCTGTCGCAGGGTAAGAAGCGTGCTACCAGTACCTACCCAATTAGTTCCTTCGTGCTTGCCCTAAAACCAAAAGGTTTTTGGTTGATCTCAAACGAATTGAGTGCGCCATGGTTCTGTTGATCTGTGGCAGCGCGTGGCCATTGGCAGAACTAGCGCTGACATCTTGTGTATCCAATGCATTGTCTTCAGGCAAATGGACAACGCGTCGTCCACACGATTAACAGTCGACGTGCAGATGAGGCGCGGGCGCATAAGAGGCACGCCGCAACAAAATTTTCTTTACAAATGAATGGCAGTGCGATCATATACAAGAGTTGCGGCGCGGGCGACGTGAAGTGAAGGTGGGGTGGAGGCAAGATGAAGGTGGAGTGGAGACGAGGTGCAGGCGCAGAAGGGGCGCTCAAGTATGCCCAAGCCACGACTCCACCGCCATTTTGTGATTTGGTCCCCAAAAAACCCAAATCCCAACCCATATTCTTCTTCTTTTTAAATTAAGAACTTGTATCAGTGCGAGTACGTCTTCATCTTCTGACGACGACATGGTAAATGAATTAATAATGTGAAGGCAGTATAGCCGACTGCGCCTCGACTCCTACGCAGAGACCTATCCTCACCCGTGCTGCGACGTCGCCTCGACTTACCAGTTATACCGACGCGCCTTACTTTGAGCGCCCTCCTGACTGAGTACCAGCCAAGCGCGTTGCTGAGATGCTGAAGAGCTGGGGAAGTGGTGCTGTGTACAGTGGAAGCGCGCGCATACCTTGTTGTCCAAGTCGTGGTAGCGGGTGTCTCGGTCGGGTGTCGTGATCCCGGTTTCGAAGTGATTGAAGTTGTGTTCCAACCGGTCCCTCTCGTTGTTGAACAGGTTGCGAGTTCCGTGCCATTTGTCGGGCGCTTCCGTGGTATACCGTGTCACAGGATCCCAGTCCGAGGGAGGCCATTTCGTGGTGGGCGTGTTTAGGGACTTGTATATGTCGCCGAATACTATTGTATTATTCTCCATTTCTTTTAACAATCGATTGATCTCACGAAAATTAGTTCCCATACTTAAAAAATAAAGAAAAATTATTGTTAGCAGTTGTTCTGCGTAGGAAATGTCAGTTATTGCTAATGCTTCAAAAGGGAATTATATTGAGTTGTCGCTATGACACTGGATAGTGATTAAAATGATTTATTTTCGTTGGATCCCAGTTTTTGATCCCATTTTTTAGGTATTAACGATGGGCCCCATTTCATATTACCGTTGGATCCCATGTTATTGCAACATGTGTACATTTCAGAAGAAAAGTGATTTAATTTTATTAAAAATATTTCAAAAGCACCGTGTGTGTCTTTTTTCTACAAATGCAGGTCGTTTGTGGCACTCGCCGGCCGCTGCCGCGGCACCGCTCGCTCCGCTCGCTCGGCTCGTGCGTAGGAGGTCACAGTTTTAACCTAACCTAACCTAGTTACCGATTCCCATAATTTGTTTGGGTAATGAACTTTTGTCAAAATCTCTTCGGAAAAACGACAGGCACCCGTTCCTATCCACATACCCAAATTTCATACAAATCAGTCTAGAAGTTCGAGCGTGTTGGAATAACAAACATACATACAAAATCTCGCCTTAAAATATTATTATGCTTTTGTTGTTGGATGTACCCGCAGTCAGATGTTTTTAAACATCTGGGATCCAACGGAAATAGTTTTTGGGATTCAATGGCAATAAAACGTATTTTTTTAGTATTTTTCAAATTTGGGATCCAACGGAAATATATAATAATGTTTTGTGGGATCCAACGCCAAAAATATTAAAGTGGGATCAAAAACTGGGATCCAACGAAAATAAACCATTAAAATGATCTTGATCCGAAATAATTAATGCGGATGTTGATGGACCAATCTCCAAAACGGGCGTATTTATGTGATCACTCTGGTGCTTCTCAGATATTGATAATTAATGGTAATTATGTATTTCATTAAAAAGAATGATATTCAAATACACACAATGATACAGGACAAATCCTAGAGTGGGTTGCCCCACACGAGGATGAACCCGTTTCTTTAAAAAGCACATTTTTCCTAATAAGTTATTTTTTGCCGTAACAATTAATGACAGGGGCAAAAATGTAAAGACGTAGGAATCGATTTTCGCCAAGACTGCTTTTCACACGCAACTATATCGTGTTATTGAGATCGGGTAACGGAGAAAATCAGTATGTTCTTCTGCCAAGAAAATAAAACAAAAAATATAATTTATGCAGAAGTACTTTAAAATATAGTCTTTTAAAAACTTCTTAATCGAGATCATAATAACCGAAATTGACGCGGACTGAGTAGCGGGCAATTCAATGATAATCGCGAGTGTTTGCGACAAGCACGCGAACGAAGTCACAGCGTGCAGCGCGGGCGCAGCTAGTCGCAGATAAGAGAGATTTTGTGTGTTGTTGTGATGCAGTGATCTCATTGTGTGTATTTTTATTTTTTTAACGTTGCGTTGCCCCGCACTAGGAATTGTTCCTGTATCGTGGGTGCGTTAACAAACATTTTAACTCACAAACAGCCAGCTACCGCAACAACTAAATGTGGGTCATACAAATATTTGTTTCTTACGGGGATCGAACCCCTTCGACACGCAGCGCAGCAGTCGATCGCTTAGCCGCTGCGCCAAACGTGCCGGGGAAGGTTTATAATAGTTAGTTAGACTAATATAAGACTACTTTACTCCTAGCTCAAGTGTTGTAGCGGTGATACGTTTTATGCATAAGTAGTACAGGTTTGATTATATTAGCCACACGGACAACCCGTATCAATCTATCTGGCTTCAAAACATATACATATAGTATACATAAAGATAGCACAATATTGAAATGCGACAACATTTTACCGTCACGTAGAAGGTACCACTATTATTTATTCTGTGGCGCCACATTTACGAAAATATTTTTATAAGCTTTCAAAGTTGTGCTTAAGGCAATTATTGTGAAAACTTGGTCTGATCCAAAACTTTCTCGTATTGATGCAAGCCTAATTAAATACGGGTTAAGGCGTGGCCGCTATTCTGAAAATATTATATAAGTACTTAAATTATGCAGGACAAATGATTCAAAGCTCGTGAACGAAATTTATTAAATGAATTGTTTAATTAGCTTACAAATCATCATTCTGTGGTTCCCATCCAGCTGTTCGTCTATTGCGAATGGTTTTGAAGGCACTCTCAGCGCCATCTTCGGGGATCTTCATTGCCCGATGCAGATGATACGCACACGACTACACAATGCAACAAGCGAGACACAACTAACTAACGCACTTATTTTTATATACGAGTACACGACTGCGCGGCACTAAGGCGGACCATGTGTTACATACAACATGGATGGACTAGATAGCTTCAACACATACAGATATTCACTGGGCACACACCATGAACTAGGGGTGGGCCTTCTTTAACATATTCGTATTAAAGTTACGTGCTACCGAGTAACGATATTTTACGTACGATGTTTTATCCTATGAAACTGTGGATGACACGATAACTGGTTTTTGCATTGCAAATTTTCAGTAGTTTTTTTTTTAATAGAGTAATTGAGACCTTTTACCCCGAAAATTACGTTGTCTTGGAGATAACAGTTTCATTAGATCTTAATCGCAAAAATCTTTTTGATGAACAGCAGTAGGTAACTAGTTACAAAATAATCGCTTTTGAGAAAAAGTTACGCGTATTCACGAAACTGCGTGCAACCGATTACGTGATACACAACACTAGCCTTGAATATTTTGCACAGACTAGTTAGATTGTTATTTTGTTTGATAGCGAGTTTAGCAAATTCGGCGCGAGGCACGCACGGTGCGGGGTGCGGGGTGCGGGGATCGCAAGTCTAATCTGATTGGCTGATTGAAGGTCACGTCTCCTGGCGTAGTGATGAGACATACAATATCGACTCTGACCTTGATAATGCGCCAGGGTCGATATATCATACAAAGTAAGCATTTGTTAGTAATTCTGTTATGAATGCGAATGTTTGTTGTGAGGATGGATGGATGTATGGATGTTTGTTACTCTTACACGTCGAAACGGGCTGAACGAATCTTGATACCGATAACAAAACGAATATAGTCTGGAATAACACATAGGATACTTTTTTTCGAAATCGTGCGGGGGAAGCCGCGAGGGCCAGCTATCTTACAATTATTACAAACACGAGTGCTTGTAAGGATGCATACGCCCTTAACATTAAAGATGTAGTTTTGATTGTTTGAATGTGACAATATCTGGAACTACCGACCGGTCAGATTTCAAAGACGATCCAACTTTTTTCTGTTCACTTTGTACGATATCTCTTTAATTCGTTTAACCAACTGTACATTATAATACCTAGATCTTAAATGTTCATTGGAAATCCTTACTAATTCTAATTATAAAAGCGAAAGTGAGTTTGTTTGTTACCTCTTCACGTCTTAATGGCTTACCGATTTTGATGAATTATGGTACAGAGATAGTTGGGACCCTGGGGACGGACATATGGCTATTTTTTTTTAAAGATTGAGATATGAGGGAAGAAGATGAGAAACTTAGCATTTCTATTACAATAAATAAGGCGCTAGGGTAAAAACTTCAAGTGGCAGGTACCTGCAAATCAGGAAAGGGGAACTGTGTTAAATATAAAATGATAAAACGTACAGATGCCTTAAATGAATATTCAATGATTGGAGTAATCTCAACATAATTTGTTAACTTTATTATCTATCTTTTCCAGACTACGGGGTCTAGATGTCGCCATTTTGAATTTAAATTGCTATTTTTTCCTCAGATGATACACTCGCATAATTAAGACAAATCGATTGACGTAAGAACCATCAAAATCGGTCAACGCGTTTAGTGTCTACAGTGTGTCACAAAGGAACAAACTTACCCATATTCTATGTTTATTGATATTTTAATTTAACCATTTACTACCACTACTGTAAGGTCCAATCATTGTAAAATAAGTTTAAGTCCTGAAACAATAAATATTATTTTTTATTTCGTATTTATCAATAATAAAATATCTGTAAACTATCGATAACCGAAAACGCGTTTTTCCTGACACTAATATTTTTGTGTTCATAAAATGAGAAGCAGACTTCTGAGTCACGGCGGGCGCGGGCGCGGGCGGGCGCGGTGGCGCCTCGCCTCTGTCTAGACTATAGGCCATTATAACTTCAACTCTACTAGGTTTGGACGATTTTCATTATTATTTTACTTACCGGTGGAAATGTGGAATGTTATCCCATTTTTTACCCGATTACCGACTTCATTAATTTCAGTTTCCTGCAGACGTACGTAAATAATATTGGCGTGCTACCCAGCAAGCCATATTTTTTTAGATAGAGAGAGAGACAGATAGAGAAACACGGGCACGCCGTACGGCTTACAACCATAGCAAAAAGTGTCGTTACAACTTTTGGTCTTAATTTTTTCCCTAGCTTTCTCCTTTCGCAACGCGCGACAAGGTACTTCGTTCCAAAACCTTCAGTTTGTTTTTTGATATTGTACGGCATAGGTACCAATTAACAGGACATAGTACATTAACATAGTACCTAATTTATCTGTTTACTCACTTACTCAAATCGCCGTATACTAGTCAATGGAAAGCTCTTTTTAGGGTTCCGTAGTCAACTAGGAACCCTTATAGTTTCGCCATGTCTGTCTGTCCGTCCGTCCGTCCGTCCTCGCTTAATCTCTGTAACCGTTAGTACTAGAAAGCTGAAATTTGGTACCAATATGTATATCAATCACGCCGACAAAGTGGTAAAATAAAAATTGGAAAAATATGTTTTATTAGGGTAGCCACTCTATATGTGAAGTGGGAAGTGATTTTTTTTTTAATTTTAACCCTAATGTGTGATATATTGTTGGAAAGGTATTTAAAAATGAATAGGGGTTTACTAAAATCATTTTTTGATAATGTCAATAATTTCGGAAATAATCGTACCAAAAGTAAAAAACAATGTGTCCCCCCCCCTCTAACTTTTGAACCATAAGTTTAGAAAATATGAAATAATTCTGAAAAGTTGAACTTTATAAGCACTTTCTATGAAAATTATTTTGAACTTGATTGACATAACAGTTTTTGTACAAAAAAAAAAAGTTGTACAAAATAATTTGCGGACTAAGTTTGTAGTATAATCGTATATGCAAGCATTTTTTGTAACTTTGTTTACATATTTTATTATCCTGAACGTATCTTTTTTCAAACAAAAAAAGAATTATTGAAATCGGTTCTCGCAATCCAAAATTACCACCAAAACTACGGAACCCTACACTGAGCGTGGCCCAACACGCTCTTGGCCGGTTTTTTTAATAAACGTTGCCCCAACACTAGGAATTTCTCGTGTATCGTGGGTGCATTTACAAACATTGAAACTCACATACACAAACAGCCAGAGCCGGAACAACTACCTGTAGGTCATAAATATTTGTTCCGTGCGGGAATCGAACCCGCGACACGCAGCGCAGCAGTGGATCGCTCAGCCACTGCGCCAACCGTGTCGTCAAATTATTATTTATTATCAAATGAAATGCCTCCTTTTGGATCATCAAATAAGTTCCTCCGCTCAAGGCGATCGGAACTTATTTTGCCCTTTGTGTTCCGGGGCCACGTTATCTCTTTCGATCAACCCGCAATTCCGGCAGGTGGTGGTCTTGGCAGGCCCATTTTTTTGGGGTGGGAAATCATCAAATAACTTGGGAAGTTATTCTGTGCAGGGTTCGAACCCGCAACACGCAGCGCAGTAGTCGATCGCTCAGCCAGTACGCCAACCATACCGTCAAAGTTTTGAGTTCGACCCTCCGTTATAAACTATATTATGTAGAAGTTAAGGGTAAACTAACTCGTGACGGCGCAGACTGCGCAGCGGGCAGTGCTGGACTGCTGGTCTCAGGCCTGTGAGTGTGTGGTACGTCCGGCGGTCCGGGTTTAGCTTAACACACAGTCTGCACACACACACACATATAAACAATAACACAGGTTGGTACTTCAGTATTTATGAATTTGTTACATATGGTGCCTGGTCCTGATGCCTGGAAAAAGTTTGTTATTTTATACCCCCGACCAAAAATACCCCGTGTTTTGTGGTTGAAGTGTTATATGTGTGTCTGTTTGTGGTATCGTAGCTACGGACAAATTTTGATAAGGTACGTTTTTTGTCCCCCGGAGGAATGACGTTGAATTAAAATATTCGACCTCTCGATAACGTTTACAATATTTCGACTATTTTTTTTTTTTGTAAATATAACCGTTCTCACTGGGGCGGCATCATCTAAATAGCATTTTCCCAACTATATATATAGGTTCTAGTCTAACCGGACCTCACAACGAATACCAGTTCCAAGGAGCGAGTGCAACGAGGAGGCCCCCTCAGGACTTAACGCCATCGCTTGACGAGTAAACAATCAATGAAACGAAAAGTAGTAGTAAAAGTAAGTTAAATTTAATAAAAAATATTGTTGATTTGGAGACAATGTAGTATTAGTTATAAGAGTATGTTACAACGGTCGTGTTTGGTGCCTACGTGCTCGCTACAGTGACAGCTCGCGGGGAACTACTATATTACACACACAACTTAGGATGGGCACAGATTATTTCCAACACAAAATACAATTCCATTCCTAAATTAAAAAAAAAACTGTTAATGAGGAGAATGTTGCATTGCATGTTGTGTTGCACAATTTACTGATCGGTACCAGCTTTATAGAGTTACAATTAGTCTATGGTTGACAGGCGGTAAGCGAACACTTATGTAAGTACGTGATATTTTGTGTATTACGCGACAAAACTATACAATAATATTAATATATTGGGTTTGGTGCATCCTCGGAAAACTTTTCACCCCAGACGACGCGTCCTCAGGCAGATAGAGGAATGCCCACTGGTATACCTACCTGGATAAAGGTGGGAGGGAAATAAAATACCCCCCGAGGACCAAACAGACACAAGATGGAAACTCTATATGAAACCCTGGCGGCGAACTTCTCCGACATATTTGGAGTAGACGTTATTTTGGGGCTGAAATGACGAACATACATACGTGCGAAGTGGCCGCGGATACAGCACACGTAATCACAATGGTTGACTGTAAAGTATAATTTCAACATTATTAAAACTTTCTTTTGAAAAAACGAGGAACACCTGATCACATATGAATCGTCCAAATTCAGTTCTCAGATAGATTATATCTTGGCAACCAGCTCGACGAGAAAGTGCTATAAGGACTGTAAAGTGATACCGAGAGAGGCCATAACTTCACAGCATTGAATAATGACAGCCACAATCAAATTACTAAAGCTCATCAGAATCCACGTCAATCGAAAAGAACGAATAAAGGATGAAAAGAGCTTCAAAGTGATAAGGGATCCCAGCTACTTAATAACATCATCACGTACCTACACGGCGCGCGGCGATGCATATGCTCTCTGACTTTGAACATTTTTGTAGAGGCAACTAGGTACGCCTAGGCCTCTGCAAAAATGTACCCAACGATACCTCGTGGTGGAACAGCGATATCAAGCAGATCATCAATGCAGATTCAGAATTTGCCAGAGATCTATGTAACTATGTCTAATGAGTTGTATGATGGGGTTACTATACAGATTAAAAATCCTGCTGGTGTCTCTGAACCATTTCAGGTAAATGTAGGTGTCCATCAGGGTCCAGTATTGAGTCCTCTACTTTTTAATTTCATCATGGATTATATCACCAAAGGCCAGGATTCCGTGGTGTGTGATATATGCAGACGAAATTGCATTGATAGCGAAGTCAGCATCTGAACTACAATAGGCCTTTGACACGTGCGTTATAAAACGAAATATGTGGCGATCTGGGTGGGGGTAAAACACGATAGACCCAAAAGTTATTCGTTTTAAATACCTGGATTCAAATTATCGACTGATGCGCAAATACAGGATGATATAACCCACCGAGTTAATACGGCCTAGTTTGAATCTCTGCCTGGAGTGTAATGCGACATCAGAGTGAAAAAACAGACATGAGACCAACTATGCTGTGCGGTGCGGAGTGCTGCACTGCCCCTGAGAAGCACGAGCAACAACTGCACATAGCAGAAATGAATAATTATGCTGAGATGGGCTGGTGGTGTTCGCGCCTGGACAGGTTACCTTTATTGTCGCTCTAGTAGTTGACAAAATCAAAGAAAGTACGGTCCCTGGTATTGGTATATACGTTTATTCCAAGTCCACTGTAATGACTCAACCAAGAAAAGTTAAATATTTGTAAACACGGACAATTCTGTCGTCGAAGTCACATCTAAGGCTACTGCTACAGATTTTGTAACTACGTACTGTAAATGACATAATATAAGTATTTATACAATTAAACATATCGAGATCTTCATAGAATTTTATAATCTAATCTAATTATCAAAACGTATGCCCATCGTCACTCCTTTGAGCGTTTTCTAATTCCACATCATACTGAGACGTCACGTGATGTCGCTCTTCATTGATTCCATCTCACAAATCTACCTATTGAGTATTAAATGATTATACAAAAATAACTCTAGTCTATGTTACAACTCACTCACAGTTTCACAAACTCTAAGGCCCGATTTACTTTGGTCAAGGATAGTGTCAAGTAGCGACTATTGATACAGTTGTGTCACTATTTCCCGATCGCTCTGCGCCACTGTTCGTGTTGACCCATGTAAACCGGGTTTAAGGCCCTTTGCCCACGGCGACATATTGTAACGAAGCTGTCACCGCGTTTTGTAAACCCGCTTGTGCAACGCTGAATCTCGTTAGCATCGCGACTGAAGCGCGATAGCAGCGATACAGAATTGAGACAGTATCGCACTATATCGCAGCTGTCATATGTTACGTACGGTGGACTACAGCTCCGTCGCTTGTTTTCATTACACGCGGAGCGCTCTTTCAGGCGTGGTGCTCTCCGATGAAGTCTCGTCAATATACACGACTTTGTCTATAAAGTCTGCGTGTCTCGTGCTCGCTTCTACATTATCAGTACTGGCTACTCCCACCTCACTATTATCTAAGCTCGGCCTCTCGACGACCCTACCGTTGTCAAACACTAGTTCCGTTCTCTCGGCGGCGTCTTCACAATGACTGGCCGAGCTCACCGACTCAGCTCTGAGTCCGGATTCAATGAGATCATTGTGCGCGTTGTCCACGTCAGAGCTGGAATGTCGTCGTTCGTCTAGAACGTTCTGTCGTCGTATGTGCACTTGTGGGTCGGCGTCCTTGGGGCCGGGGTAGGCGACGTAGCAGGCGGAGTAAGGCGGCGGGGGCTCCTCGCGGCGCTTGAGCGCGCACTCGGAGTACGGCGGCGGCAGGTCGGCGGCGCGGGGGGCCTCCATGTCCTCCAGGCGGGGCAGCGAGCCGACCTCGAACTCTCGGTGTTGCAGCTGCACTGGAATCATGAAAATATAAATTTATCAAAATCTTTATTAGGTACTTTGTCTTGATAAATCTTTCTTCCTCGTATTGTTGCCAGCAACACATTAGACTTGGCTGTGTTCCACCCCCGTACCTTTTACAAAAGTAGAGGAAGATCAAAGAAACGATAGATGGGCAGATTAGTGAAAGATCATTTCTTTTTTTTTAACCAAACTTTGTCCAACACTAGGAATTTCTCCTGTATCGTGGGTGCGTTTACAAACATTTAAACTCACATACACAAACAGCCAGACCCGGAACAACTATCTGTAGGCAATATAAATATTTGAACCGTGCGGGAATCGAACTCGCAACACGCAACGCGCAGCAGTCGCACACCCAGCCACTGCGCCAACCGTGTCATCTAAAGATGATACGGCTAGAGAGAGGCTGAACACTGAAGTGACGACTGATACATGGTGCGCCGCGTGGCTTCGAATATAGTACGAGGGAAGGCGAACAGAATGATGACGACATCCTGCTACGGCTTCTATGTAATTGATTTAGGTCGGCAACGTGTCTCGTTTATTAATTAAAAGCCCAACTAGTTATTTCAACTGGACTACTATTTTAATTGTAAGTAGTTGTGTTCGTTCGTGTGCTGTAACAGTTGCTTCTCGTATGTCATACATTTGCACTCTAGGCACGCATGCAACACGAACTCGTAGTCTGAACACTATCTAATACTTACGACTGGTGGCCATCACGTTTGGCGTCGACCATTCATCCGACTCCTGTCTCCTTACTGAAATATAAAAAACCAGTCATTAAAAATTAAATTCTTTTTCGTGTTACTAAAGTCAGAATTAGTTTGTACACACAAAATGGTACAGAATTCGGTCAGATCAATGACTCAGCGGATTCTAGATCTTCGGTTATCTTATCAACAACAACACTATTCTGATGGTTATAATTCTATATATTATAATGTTACTAGTTTTTGCCCGCGGCTTCGCTTGCGTTTATTTAAAATGTAGCAACGAATTCGGGTTGTAGCTACTCGTTATGTACCGAAAGACACGTGGCGCCATCTAATATCGTAGAACGTTATTGTTTTTTCTCTCGGGAACAGTCGTTTTATTCGGGATTTTCGGGTGTACAGAAACAGTACCTACTAATACATACAATACATACAGGTACCGTATCTAATGTAAATAAGAATGACCGTATAACGTTACTCTGATCAAAAGTAATTAAAAAACCGAAAATAAAAAACAAGTCGAGTAGTCTCTAACAGTCGGGACACATTCAAAACGTAGACTGGCTCAAATATCTTAATAACGGGCAGTAGGCAGTCAGCGTTTTAGTTTTTTAAATCATTATTTTGATTTTACACATTTTAGTATTACGTAAGACTATACTATTCATTTATTCCTATTTTCGTTATTCCTCACTGTACGTATTAAGTAACGCGTTAGGTTATGTTTGTCAAAATTAACAATATTAAGACTTTTGGTCGGTACTGGAAGTAGCTTCGGGCTCAAATAAAAGCCTTTTCGCAAAAAAAAGTCCGTTATTTTCTACAATCTCGATTTTTTTCTAATGGATAATAAAAAACAGCTATCAAGGGAGCACCAACCTCCTTGTAGTCGGTAGTGTCCCGGTCGCATGTCGTTTTGTTGCAGTTCGCCCGCTCCGACATCTGGCCAGAGATAATGTGTACATTAGACCAACGACTACAATATAAATGAGGCTGTATTGCCCGTAGACTGACGCTTACTAACACGGCCAATAAATATTGTGTTTCAAAAAATCGCCCAAACGTAAAAATCGTACGAAATGCGCGTCTGGCGCGCGCCAGACGCGCATTTCGTACTGTATAGGAGCATATAGGCGTATAGGCATATTGCGTGTCTGATCTGACAACAAACTAATACTTATACGATAATCCGAAACTGGACGGTGATAATACTATGCCTTTATTTTAATTATTAACAAGTGCATAATATTCATAGGGAGTCGGAAAAGATGAAGGAAGACCATGAACATAAAATCTATGGATAAAACTTTATTTCCAAAATCCTTCCGTACTCAATATTTAGAATAGTCTCGTTGTTAGCGGTAATTAGCATGTCGTCAACGACGGATTTGTTCTAAAATATTATTATCAAGTTGCTGTGCCCGGCATGCGTTGCAATGCAATTTTCCTACCTTAGCTACCCTGTCAAATTTTCTCGCCGTAAAAACCATCACATAGATAGATGAATGAACAAATGAAGATGACAGGAACTATTCAATAAACCAAAATAGTCGAATGTCCAGCCACACCTCAGGTACAATATGTACAAGTGTGAATGGACTAAAGCAACAAAACCTCGCTCACTTGTGTGCGCATAGATAGCTCTGAACAGCTTCTTATGGAGACAGTTCTCGGCCGCCCTGATGAGGAGCACCAGCAGTGCCAGGATCACGGCGCCCGTGACCCAGCCGCGGGCCCCTGACGGCCAAGAGTGCGCCAGGGTGCCTGAGGAGCGTGGGGCCCCGCCGGCGCCTTGAGCCAGCGCGGGTCCCTGCAGCCCCGCCTCGCCCGGCAGCACGATGGACACCGGCTCGTATGGGCGGTAGCTCTGCAAGTTCTGGTGATGGTAAACCTGTATTGAGTTTGATGTTGAAGTTTTATTTTTCTCAAAGGCTCTGTCTAATCCGGTAAGGATTTTTAAGGGCAGCTAAGAATTCTCAGACTTTTTTGACCACATCTTTATTCCACTACCATATATGGAAACTAGCAATCTATGCCCTTAGTTCGTCTTTTGTCACAGCTAGGACATATATAGGCCTGCTCTTTGTGAGAGGGAGCGGGCTATAATTCATCACGCAAGCCCATTGGCTAAAGTGCCGTTTGGTGGCGTTTGTTCCAATCAAATTAAGAACGATGAATCACCATAAGTAGTTACAGTATAAAGTTAGACTGAAGCTTCTTGGTGCCCCCTGGCGAGCGGGTCCAGTCTGGAAGGTATGATGAAGGTGGGTACCTTGATGTCGGGCACGGCCCAAGGCTCGGAGTCATGGAAGCGGTCGACGCGCCACGTCACGGGCGCGCTGGTGACCCACTGTCTGTTCAGCAGCAGCCCCTTGGCGAGCGGGTCCAGTCTGGAAGAAGTCAAACCATTTATTTCATTTGGTGGCCATTAAATGGCACTTTTGAATTTCAAGTACGAGAAAAGAATTGAAGCTATTAAGTTTACATATTAGTCTAAGATGATTGGGGTATTCCTGTTCAAAAATCTTTCTGCACTTGTAGAATAGAATAGAATAGATGCTAAATTTATGGTTACAATGACGGAATCTTCCAGACAACTTTTAGATGGACTGTTCGAATATAAAAATACGACGAAGGGTACTCAATGGTGTACCGTGTACCTACTACAAACAATTAAATACCACATTAATGTTGTAACATATTACTAGAACTTGTGTTCGACGCAACACGTTTTATTTTTCCTTGTCCTCCGTCACGTTTATCATTTAATTCTATTCTTCACATTACGAAGCTTTTAGTCACATTCGATTCATAAACCTGTTTAAGTAAAATAAAGCAGTTTGAGTTGTGAGTTGACCAATCAGAGGCACCTTATACGATACGATACCCACGGAAAGACTAGTTGTCAGACACTGACTACATAACTGACACAGGACAACAAACGATGGCTCGGAGGAAACTCGGTAATATGGTGTAATGGATGGTGTAGGGTGGGCAGTGGGCACTCATCTAAGGCAACCTAGGCAGGCGTGCGCACCTGAACATCGAACCGGTGGCTGGAATTATTTAGCCACAATTAATCTCCTCCAAAAGGAAAATTGAGGACTAAGGAAGGATATTTGAAAAATCAGCGTCGGCAAGTAGAGAATGACACTTTGTATAGAAGTTATTAACATTTTCCCGAGGCGGCAAATCTTTATAAACGCATCACATTACCTGATGAAGTGCCTGCTATCCTTCCTTAGTCCGTAGAAGGCATACTTGTCGTGCTCCCGAGCTCGCGCACGGTCACGCGAGCGTGCGAACTCGCCGGCAGCGCGGGTGCGCGCGCGCCGGTCCCACGACGACACCCACGCCCACGGGGAAACCGTCGGCTGCATTGTGCTGGAAATTAAAATACAAAAGTGTTCATTATATAACGAAAGATTTAAGTTTAGCCTGTCACAGTCTTCAGTAATATGACGTTCAAATAGTGCTGATTTTCAGCCTAATTTGAATATTTGACTTTTGATTTTAGACAGACAGACGGACAACAAAGTCATCCAATAAGGGTTCTGTTTTACTAACGGTAGGAGGGATTCGCATCGGCGTCGAATTGATTATGAAGTACCTGGGAATCGTCCTCGACACCCGGTGGAATTTCATAGAGCATTTCCGACGTTTGGCTCCCAAACTCGAGCGGACGGGGTCTGCTTTTAAGCGACTCACTACCCGAATGCGCCCCAAAAGGCGGCAGCCATAAGGCTGATCCGGGGCTAACGCACGATAACCGGCGAGGTGGCGAGCCTCCTTGCCGAACTGCCACCGTGGGATCTGGAGCCGATAGTCCTCGCGACACTTACGATTTCAAACGTGTTTTCCTATGAAATGATGTCTTGCGAAATGTATTAAAAAACAATAAAAAATAAAGCTTGATTCTTAAAAGGGTTTGGTGAAAAAATATTTTTGTATAGATACAATATTCTCCAATTAAAACAAAACTCGGGGCTGCGAAGTCGGATATACATTATGTATGTATGTATATAGTGACATACACCCGAACAATCGACCAATGACCGCTCAGAACTCGATGATTTCCTATCCGAAAAAGGGGGTACTGTATGGCACGTATTATTGTTGGCACTGATGTGCAGTTGAGTGTGTGGCCGACATGTTCCGTCTCACTGACGGCCCTCCACACTCCATCGCGTCACAGCACACGTTGTTACGTACTCCCTGTTGTGAACACGTTCTTGTAATACACCTACATATCTTTGGCTCGTTTGCTTTACTTATACGGCTGCAGTTGACAGTTGATGTAAAACTATCTAAATCAATCCTACTAATATTATAAAAGCGAAAGTTTGTAAAGATCTATGTAAGTATGATTGTTACTCTTTCACGCAAAACTTACTGAAATTTTAATGAAACTTCACGTTAATATTATAGTAAGTATTCATAAAGAAATATTGTATATTCTACCGCCTTGCGAGTGAAACCGCAGGGCGCAGCTAGTGTTAAATAATAGGAAGGGTATAGCTGTCAAGGAAGTTTCCAAGCCAGTGGTTGGTACATAAAAATTAATGTATGGGTTTAATTGTGGTCGTATTGCTGATAGCGATGCGTTCTGAACCTCTCCCGGCGCCGGCGGCTCGGAGGGCACGAGCGGATTTACTTTATATCTCTAAATGTTTTTTATTACACTTTGCCGCACCTCGGGAACTTCGTCTGGGTCGTAAATGCGTTCAGAAACATTTTTCAAATAACTTCTTTCGCTCTGGGCGGAGCGGGGGGGGGGGGGTCTGTCAGACTTGTACTGAATAAAAATCCACCCATGTTCCTTTTATTGCCCTTGCCGCGGTATCTCTTCCAAACAACCCGTAGCCGCGGAGAAACAATTAAACTCACGTACACATACCCGGAACAACAATCTCCAGACCATATTTTGTTACGTTTCGTGCAGGTATCATACCCGCTACATACCGCGCAGGCAATTGCCCAGCCACTGCGCCAAGCGTGCCCACAAATTGACGAAAGTGGACTATTGTGTACGTTGTCATTGACCATTGTGGCTAAAAGAAAACTTAAAATAATACTATTAATGTTGCTAGTTGCTCAATGACACGTCGGTGGTCAGACCACGGCTATCATTATAATTAGTGATTTTCCCTTCCTGCTGTAGTACGATTAGTAGTAGTGTTATAGCTGCAGCACCGGATTACCGAAGTGATGCGACCTTCGAGCCGCGGCAGGACGACCTGTTCCGATACACGATACCACGAGCGCCTCACGACTACTCACGTATTACGTAACTACTACCCGACATCATCATATCAATCATTGTTCGGAAGGGAAGCCTGCAGGTAACTGATCATTTCTGCGAATGCGATTCACAAGTTCCGATCTGGGGGCTATTCTTTAAAAATACAGCGACGAGTTTAACGCTGCCGCCCCATCTGCAAAAAAAATTCATAGAGAGCCGTCTGGGGTAGGCGCTGCGCTCGACGCTATATTCTTAGAGAATAGCCCTTCTGCTGTATATTGTGAGCTGTATCGTCGCTCCCGAAGGCTAAGTAGCCAGGGCACAACTTGGGTAGGGTGGCTGACAGCAGTTCGGTGACAATCGAGATGTATGCTGTGCACCCGGAGTGACGTATGACCTATGATGATGTGTGTATGATTGATGATGTTGATTACGCAGAGGTACAGACTGTCTAATTGATATATTAATTTTAGAAACAAATTGAATGTTTAAATATGATCACACAGGAATACATCTGGAATGTATTAGTAGCAGCCAGGCTGAGGGTTAGCCCCTATTGTATTCGACACAAGAATTTAACGAACCTGTCCGAATTGTTTGTGTACGTAATAGTACACACGCATTTATGTAACCCTTGGAGGTTGTCTCAGGCGTGAAGTTATGTGTATGTATACATACAAGCACATACGATAACGCCGCGCGAGTGTGCCCCTGGCCTCTCACTCAAACAAGTAATTACAACAAGTTAATATTACAACCTAATTAAAAGTGTTTCTTCCTCAAAAATGTATTGTTTCGAACAATATTGTATTCTTAATGAACCCGGAGTATTTATTTTAATTAGGCATTTCTAATTAGTTAATTAAGTGTATTTAAAGTCGTCAAAGACGTTGTAATCTTAGGAATGTGTTGTGGTTGAAATTTTAGGATTTTTCATCACTGGAACGAGTTTACGGAATGTATGCAAATATGCCATCGTTATTTAAAGTGTAATATTATAGTCAGTTTCCCTCCCTGTCTTAAATAAATCACAAACTGGGTAACATTTTAAGTATATTATGTAGGTGAGCACCAGAACCATAATACGAATAGAGAAGTGGAGTATCGTAGGAATCAGTAGCATCACCTGTTTGTGTAATATTAACAGGCGATCGTGTATTCATCGCATAGCCATCGTTATTCCCTTTGTTTAAACACTTCACCATTATATAACCACATGCCAGTCCTGTTCCCCCAAAGGTTTAAGCAGAGATGTATTGGAAAGTATTGTCGGTTAAGACCCAGGTCACTATGTCGACTAAAACGTTTTCTCGTGGGACTGAAAATGTTAAATCACGTAGTATTACTGTCTTCCTAGTCATCCACCTCCTTAGCGCCACATTGTCGAGCTCGGGGTACCCGAGCAGCCGAGGACCATATTATCAGAGTTGAGTTCAATATATTTTAATTGCTAGGTGGCTGCGTGCCTCAGACTCAGCTACTCGTCACACTTTTGTTGTGAACATACTCACATGTTTTTTTTTTGCATTAAATGGGCCTACTGTTGACCTCAATATTGTCCTGAGCACAGACATCAAGTCGACACGAGTTAGTTCGCGACTTGCATACATTCGGCCAAAACTTTTGGGACTACAGTCCTATGTTGCACCAATTTCTTGGAATATATTTAACAGACAATATTATCTAGTAATAGCCCATTTCCTCAATTAGAGTATACTATCTCATGAGTAACAGTACCAGTCACTGTTGGGAAAATCGTAGATGGTAGTGAATGTCTTGTGGTATTAGTATATGTCTTCATTTAGTCCTCTTTTTTGGCCCCTGGCTGGAGGCCTCCACTGCAAGGCATCCACAGGACTGTCCGGTTAAGCAGACAACGAACTGCGAGCTGCCATACAAAAATAAAAGGCCTCTTTTTTGTAATTTATAAATTCAGTTTGTGTATTATGATTGTTTAGTTTCTTCTACTTCATAGAGACCATTTATTTATATGTACAACCGAAACTCTTGGCTCGATATGCATGTTTGCACAAGAGTTCATTAGCTAACAAATTGCAGCTGTTTTTTTTTTGAAAATTCATCCTATAAACTTGATAAACAAAAAGCTCATAATTTAGTCAGGGTGTCGCATAGATTTCCCGGTGGGAAACAAAGACAAGCCTTCTCCGTATAAAGTCACAACCATATCGACGATTCCAGTTAAATTATTAGTATTACCACATCATTAGCGATATGTTTGCGGTAAGGGTAACCATGTCGCTATAGCGACCTCAACCGACGTGCACCGGCAGCTCCCTACCGCTCGGGGACTAAGGGAGCGAATTGTGACAAGTGGTGGCTGTAGTTAGCAGCTATACTTAAATATACGCTAAATATACGCATATTTGTTATTCGCGCGTGATTCTGGAGCATCGGCTTAAGAGACAATCGGTATGGCATGGATGGTCATCCATCCGCGGACCAACCCTTGCATCCCTTAAACGTCGTCCCGACTGCTATAATTAAGCCACGAGCATAATTACTATTCTAAATTACAATCAATGTTTAAGTATTAGTTATATTATACAAAATGACTTATCGTTAAAGTAGATTAATACCCGTCCACTGTCCGGCACACGTGACACAGCTGCATGACTACAACAAGGTATTCCTGGTGCTAAGTGCTTGCTAATCAAGTATTTGTATCAGTTTCCATAATCAATAACAAATACAATGTAGGTAATGTAAGTGTGTGGGTGGTCGTGGTCCCCACCTCCTCGCGAGTTTCAGCAACAACCAGTCTGACCAGAACAACTGCTTCATACTGTGTGCAGCGCATTACCATTCAGTATGAACTAATCACTAAAGGTTTGGACAAACTGGTCCAACTGGTACCTACGCACACATTGCGGACGCGGCTCCGGACACGGTAGCCTCCATAATCATATTTCTGCAATAGCTGTCTGTGTCTATTGTCCGTAATTTTATGTATCAGACATATTGGAACGAAGTTCCTCATCGCGCGTTGCGAAAGGGAGCTGACGGAATAAAATAACCCTTTTGCTAAAGACCAAAAGTTGTAACGACACTTTTTGCTTAAGACCAAAAGTTGTAACGACAATTTTTACTATAGTTGTAAGGCGTGCGGCATGCGCGTGTTTCTCTGTCTATCTCTCTCTCCCATAGAAAGCAAGCCAGTCATTTTCGTTTCGTCTTTCTTTTTCGCATTGAACAGTGTGGTGTCGCGACGATTATTTTTGTTAAGTGTATACAGGTTTTTTGTACATAATAAATAATTACTTCGTTCCATCCTTGACACCTCTCTAGTTTTAAGTGATTAATAATGTTAACATGTACCTAACATTATGCATGAGTACGTAGTCATCAGATATGTGAGCAGAGTTACTGTATAGCAAGTATAGCTATGTGTCGCCAGTTGGCACCAGATATATGAACGTGGACAACGCACTACAGGTCCAGGTGGTCTTCTGTTTCTGCTTACATAGGCAAAACGCGTTCATGTTTGTACTACATTTTTTATTTTTATTAGCTTCTACTGAAGAATTCTTACCAGAAAGATCTAATAAAAATTTACTTAGCCTAGGAATCAAAGCCAGGAAAGTTTTCTCAACAGCAGTGTTTGCATAGCCGCGGGAAACGCTCCGGGCGTCGGGTGCCACAAGACGACTCCCGGCCACCGTACGGGTCGACGGCGCGCGTGTGTCGTACTCGCGCCTCAACAAGGAGGTGTCAGCTAAGCAGACGGGGCTGCCGGGGCCACTGCCTATCGGAGTTGTGGGTTGTTCGAAACAGAAGATAAAGAAAGAACATGGATAGGTTTAATTCAGTACAAGTCTGACACTCCCCCTCGATCCACCCAGAGCGGGGGATTTGATGTTATTTGATGATTTCCCACCTGAAAAAAAGGCAGTGATCTGCGGTCTTTAAAACTCTAACAGGTTCTAACTTAGACTAACCACGATAAAACCATTATATTATTATGTTCCCTAAGTTGGTACACTCTACAACGGCAAGGAGGTACTTAGCGAGTACCTCCGCTTATCTCTTCGGGGAATCCGAGCGGGTCAAGAAATCTACTTCCTGAATCTACCCTCTTGCTAACGAAACACACCACCACACTTTTTCACAGAAATAAGGCGCTTATGAATTGCGTGCCATTTATTTGAACTATCGACCCGACAGGTAGCTATGCACCTATGCAATATTCCTTACGATTTGCGGCCAATGTTGGCCATGCTGCTCCAACTGTTCGCCAACATCCCCTCTTACGTCAAGGTCGAGCAGTCATGCAATATTCATACAATCACTCACCACAGAGTCTAGATATCCTGATTAGGCTTAAAACCAACAACTGTTTTCTCCACTCACATTTTAGATATCACACTTAAATCACAGCACTATTTCCCATTAAATTGTATAGTATTTGATCCAATGTTTGTGGAACGTACGCGTGAGCCGCGGCGGAGTAGCGCCGGATAAATAAACAGCGGGGAAGGGTGTGTCGCGCGCATGCGCCCGGCGCCGCCGACTCGCTAGCGCCGCGCTGCGTGCAGCGGCCGAACTAACGGGGAAAGTGAGAGGGGCTCGCCCGGATACATGTAGATAGTGAATAGCACAGATTGATCGGCCCACTAACAGGGTAAATGTCGCCAATTCAAGTCTGTATTCTGAATTTCATCCCCTTTTGAAATGGGGCTAGCTTTAATTGGGAAATGGAATGGCGTAATCTACCTTACACATAGAGTGAAATGAATTAACGTAGCATCAGTATCTATCCTATTGCTCTTAACAAATGTATATTTTAACTTACCGATGAAAAATGTATAAAGTAATGTTTGTGATTATGAGTGTGGAAGTAATCTCCGGAGCTACTGATCCGATTCCAAACACTATTGGAATGTTATTTGATCCCCGAGCACAGACTACCCAAGATAGTCTGCTACTAACAGTACACTAATCCAGACTGTCGAAATGAGCCTGTATTATAGATAGGAAGGTGTACCTCTGCCTAACCCTTGGGGAGAAGTCGTGCTACTGTAAATTAAAACTCCAGGTTGCCATTCGCTAAAAGTCACAAATGGAAATACAAAGTTACTTTTTGCAAAAGACGCAGACCACATCTGAATCAGTGCTTCGAGTGGGGCAGCCCACACTATCATACAAACTTAAACCAACAGTTAACAGTACCGACCTCGTTCGTCTAAGGTAGTGCCTCTTGGTCGTGTGTCGCGTGTGACGCCTCCGTCTTCCCTCGAGTGTACCTCGCCCTCCTCGCTTCTTTAATGTCGGCATAGTACTCGCGCGAGCGTCCTGCATCCACGCCTCGCCATGAGCCCCTCAACCTACCCACGTGCTTCGACACCTACCGACGAGCCAACAACATCGATTTTTAAATCGGAGAAATATGTATTTGTTTATTATTTACTATTTATGAACATTGTTGTAAACATTGACTCAAACTGACTTTGACATGTAACTGAAAGAAGTTTTCATTAGCATTCTGTAAGTATGAGTTTAAGAATGTAACCTTTTTCATATCTAACGTACTTCGTAGCAATCTTATGTTTAACTCCTAGGTCACTCAAAGCTTCATAGTTTTTATTTATTTAATCACACAACAGAAAACATCCTATTAATCTTTAAGTACAAAGGCAAAGCTTATTTAAAACTAGCTGTTCTCCGCGGTTTCACCCACGCTGCTCAGCACCTGTTGGTCGTAGCGTGATGTTATATAGCCTATAGCCTTCCTCAAGAAATGGACTATCCAACACTAAAAGAATTTTCCAATTCCAACCAGTATTCCCGGAGATTAGCGCGTTCAAACAAACAAACTCTTCAGCTTTATAATATTAGTATAGAAAAGTATAGAAAAAAACTGCCAAGGCAAAGGAAATATGAAGATAAAATATAAACAAATATTTTAATACAATATTTTACTTCCAAAAATTTCTTATTAGAAAGGTCATCACCAATCTTGTAGAACACTACTGCCTACACAGGTTGATCACGGAAGTAAGGCCAACATATTGGAACATTCCAGCTCATCGATTGTCCGTGACGTCACACGCGCAGTGTCGTGTCGACATAGTAACGCTGCCAAGCCGCGCCAGGCTGGACTGCGAGCCAACTGAACTGCGGCGAAGTGGTACCAACAATTGTTTACATCAGGAAACCCTTGAAGCTAGTACATAGCATTACGTGTGTCCTTCTCCATAGCAAATCATACATAGGCATGTATCAGATAGGTGTGATCATCATTTGAACGATGCTCTACAGGACATCACATTGCACTACCTTCTGTATGGGACCAACACAAATAATCTACTGTCCCATACAGAATTAAGGGCAGAGGGGGAAAGGGAGTCTGTAGTAGGATAGTCATATATACATAGTAACCGGTCACAACTCCAGAATCCGGTGTTGTGAGTTTTCCGAAGTACAGACACAGAAACAAGTGAAATACAGAATCTTGTGAAACTAAAGAGCTCAGCACTGTTATTTGCGGTCCCTCAATGTCCAGGACACCCAACAGGACATGTCAAAGTGAAAAGATCAGTCTGTGATACTGTAACTGTGCTCCTTGGTACCGTCCGCTCGTCTATACGCTTCATGTCCGCTTACATTTTGATAACGTCTTCACTACGTAGGGTCAAGGGCATGCGTCGCAGTATAGTGCAGGTAAAAAGAACAGGTGGCTCGCTGCCAAATCGAACGAACACATAATATTCAGTTTTTTCTATTATCTTCAACATGCCTGACTAAGTTTTAGGGGTTATTAAGACAATGACGTCCATAATTACATGTAAATATATAATTATATGTATGCAACAGTCATACTCACATTTCATCTCGATATTATTTGCCTTACGCAAATGTTTAAGACTTACTTATTTCAACTTACTTATTTTACTTAGGCTAAGAATTTTGTTACTAACACACTGGACCCCTGTTGTCTTCATAATAAATAAATAAAAAATATTTTAAAGACCCTAGTTAAGTAGTCCTAGTATCATGGTAACCAGCCTAGTGTCTAGTGCCTGACCGTCACAAACACTTCCACAATACACATGGTTTCTGGTCCTGACGGCTCTCCTACTGACAACAGACATTAAGGCAACTGTGAAAAATGAATCGCACTTACAATAGCAAATATATAAAGCAATTTAAACTATACTCACCGTACATTATAATAAAACCGAAATATATGTTAAATATGATACCTACACCAATAAGTAAACTCGTACACACACACACACACACACACACACACTTGACACACTCCATACAACATAAATAACAGTCACTCATTACAAATTCCCTATACTGTGATAACCAAGTAATCTAATAGGCGCTGCAAATCCTTACTAATATTATAAAAGCAAAAGTGAGTTTGTTTGTTACGTCTTCACGCCTAAATGGCCAAACTGATTTTGATGAATTTTGGTACAGAGATAGTTGGTGAGAAAAGAGGGCGAAAGAGGGATGAAAAGGGGAGAGAAAGATATTTTTTTTTCGATCATGACGCAGGTTAACGTTAGCGTTAGCCCAAAGTAACTATGCCTCGCGGAGGTCAGTGGGTAGTCTTAGGGGATGAAGTCGCGGTCGGAAGGTAGTATTTAATAACTTTTAAATTCGAAAAGTTTCCTTCTGTCAATTTTAAATGCATGTCAGTTTAGATGTGGGTACTAACCCACCTTCATAATATTCGCCGCACAATGTCGTATTTTGTTCTTTACAGATCATTGCGTTTTCTCGACATGCATGTGTCACTAGCAGGATTCAGCAGAATACCAGCGTCAGGTAGTCTACCTGGCATTATGCTGAGCTGGACTCCAATTTGGTGCAACCTTGGGACACACACTGCCCAGTAGTGAGCGACCGATATAAATGTATGTGATGTGTCTAAATGCCTATAGGCCAATCTAACTTCTACCTTATTTTTTTTAAACTATTTCTTTTTATTCTTAGTTTGATATTTTGTGATACTTCCTGTTGTGTGTTTTGTTGCATCAAATAAATTATTTATCTATCTAAAGAGTGACCTTATTTTCTTTTTATGAACTATAAATCTATATCTACGATAGGTATGGCACGCTTGCAGCTTGATAAATATCAAATTATTAGAAACTTTTTTATTCCTAAACCTCATTATCAAGGCATAAAATAAATATTTAGAGATGGAATCGTAGCCCGTAGCATCGTAGCTAGAAAAAACGTCTACAAGCAGCTACGAGAATGCTACGAGTGCTACGGGCTACGACGAGTCTACGAATTCATCTCTTGTAAGAATGTGAATCCATACTTCTGTGAGCTAATGACGACTACTTTATTGTCGTTTAATAATGCTATTTCTATTATCTCCTATTTCGTTAGGGAAAATTATTATATTATTTTCGTTAATTCATTTTCACACAAAGTTCTTATAAAACAAAAAAAAACGTAAATAGAATCTTCGTTTTTTCATTCAGTCACATATAATTTTACATTTTTAAATATTACTTAACAAAAATTGAAAAATAGGAGAGAAATAATTATCCGATAGATTTAGTTAATTCCACATCAATTTAATCTCACAAGTCAACTGACATTTTTAATTTCTCGAGTGATTCTTTTAAGAGTAATTATGTTGTGATATGTCAAAGCTCTTAACGATTTTAATTAAGTGTGGTTACTGTGATTAGCACGATGCCTATGTATGTGAGGCTGTCTTGTAGCACAATGTCGCAGCCTCCCTCTGTGTGGAACAGATCGTGTGTGTGCGTGTCGCGCAGGATCGATGAGAGCCGCCACTCCGGCGCCAGCGCCAGCCGCGCGCGCCCGGTGCACACCGGGGGCTAGATGGGTTCATTATTAGCCAAACTTTTTTTAACGTTTTAATGCATACGTAATGTAATTTGAGATTGTACAGAGACGCTCAGGAGGAAGGCCTCGAGGACACCATCAAGCTAAAAACTTTAGTGATTGTCTAATTTGACGCACTGGTTCTCTTTCACGTAGATTACGGTTTCGTTCACGCTGTCCGTTTATGTTTTAATGTGTCATTGTGTAGTTTATTTATTTATTTAAGGACAACCAACAAAGCTACACCAACATACATGTTAAAACGCTCACATCTTTACAAAATGCAGTGTAGCCTTAATTAAAGGCTGCCACGGCATGCAATAGCATATATGCATGTAGTTGAGTGCAATTAGACAAAACTTAGTGCTTTATGTACACACAGGTGACATGATTACGCTACATCATAAATTCGTCATACAAGTTACGTTTACAAGGTGTCAGTCAAAGTTCTATCGCAATCCGAGCTGCGCTATAAACTTTGTACCATCTCTTTGTCTCACTCGACTATAATGTTACTTTAGCTGTTGGACAAAGCCTTCACCCCTCCTCTTTTCTTCCAAAATAATTTACTAACGTACAATGTAAAACGAATACACTTTCTTTATTTAATAAACGACAAACGTTTATTAAATAAAGAACGTCATTTCTGAATCAGTTTATGTGATACTTTATAGAATAATTGAGAAAATGTCTTACTTTAGTCTCACAAAAATAATATTTTCCGCAGAGAACCTTGTTAATATCTCGGTGTGTCCCTCCCGTACAGTTTTACTCTCATTGGAGAGAGTCGTGCAGATCGGGCGCGCAGTGCCGCTGTAAACAACACCCTGTACGAGTCACAGTCACTCGGCGCCACCGCCACCGCCACCGCCGGCGCCGCACCGGCTCATCTCGAGGGACACAACTATTGAACATCAATGGAACACTCCACTAACCGCTGTGCTTCGAATACAAATCATCATCAGAAGAATAACAATTGAAGATCAATGGAAAGTTTATCAACTGGTGACCGGGACCATCGGCTCATCATCACAAGAAAATAATTGAACATCAATGGAATATTCTAGAAACTAGTGACCGTTGGCAAATTGTTAGCGCTCGGGAAATTATTGCAATTATATTTAGTGTTTCATGCCGTTGTAATTAAAGCCTGCTGAGTGATGAGAAGATGATGTAAATTATGAAAACAGCTTTCAATTGGTTTTGAAGTACTTCTCTGGAAGGGTAATCAGGTATGTGCTATTCAGTTATGTTTGCCTAGTATCTATAATTTACTTCAATACATGCGAGTTATTAAGACGAACTATTCTAATTAAGTGTAGGCTGCTGAAATAACAATGAGTCGCTAAAATAAATACAAATAGCTCAACAAGCTGAAATGGAAACCAAAATCGCTGACCTCATTCGAAAACGACATCGAATATTGGATGGACAGCCCAATACACATACACATACACAGTACAGATACAGTCGGGACTCACAGTTATATGCGTGTGCCTGAACTGTAGGCAGCTGACTATTCAAAATCTTTAACATGATGGACGAGAACGGTGAAATGGGTGGCAAACAGAAGCTAATGTATGAGAAGATGTCAAAGTATGGTTCGAGTCAAGGTCGATCGAATCTTGAGATAAGACACACATCATACATGGACGGCATCTGTCCTGAGTATAGGAGGGATGAGAGACGCGATGTGGATTCCAGCCAATGTGATCCGGCGCCTCTGCTGGTGTACGGGGCTTTAATACTTGGGCCAGAAGGTGGCCACGGTAATCGCAGCAGCTGTAGCGTTTAGTCCTCTAATCTGCACGTGTAGGGACACATTGGCATTGCTGGAGTAGCAAGTGGACGATGGCCTGCATTCACACTGACTGGCGGAAGGATCTTCAACTTGACCCCAATTTGTCAGTGTTTTAACTTGGGGGCGCAATCGGTTGAGAGCTGTCCGTAGAGGAGTAGCCTCTAACAGATCATGGCAATGGAGAGGCAGCATCTGCCTTCCTTTTCCCAACTATGTTAGGGTCGGCTTCCAGTCTGACTGGATGCAACTGACTACCAGTATTTTTCATGAAGCTTCTGCCTATCTGACTCCCACAGTCCTATTAGAACTGGGTAATAATTTGAGTGGTGTCTGACGGTTTTGTTGTTGTGCTGCAGGCGCGCGGGAGTGATGGGAGGCGCGGGGGGTGCAAGCGGGCGCGGGGGCGGGGCTACTGTGGCGGGGGGGGTGCTCGCGGTGGAAGTGTGTGCGCCGCTGCTGCTGCTGTGCTGGCTCTGCTGCTGGCCCGACGACGCCTCCGGTACGTGCACTCAGAGCCCAATAGCACTTGACCTCTTTTACAAAGATATCAAAGGACACCGACTGTAAAATCCCTTTTGTACTTAGTCACCTGATTACTTCTATTACTTGTCAATTTGATTGATCTAATGTATTTTATTTAAGACATTGATAGTCGCATCGTATCATCATACAATGTTCTAAGTGTGACTGTTGGCGGTTGGCTAAGCGTGTGCTGGTCGGTACCTACGATCACGTTATGATTTAGTAATCGTTCATTATGTTTGATTTCAGACAGCACTTCTGGCAAACATCCACAGAGGCCTGTGCTCGCCCATGTACATGGTAGGATTACTATAAGTTCTGGAATCAATAAACCTTACTACCAAATGGCGCTCAACGTGGGGCGAGTAGGTCCTGAGTAATATTGTCAAATAGGCGGGCGGTGACTACTGAAGTACTCAATACCAGGTGCTCAGCACACTTGGCGAAGCACCTGCTGCACACACACTCTTTGCCAAACAGTAACTTAAAAAACCAGATTTATGTGTGAACGAAACAGTACCCAACAACTAATTGCCGCCCAACGTGGGACCAAGCAGGGTCAAGTTTGAAACTCTGACATGTCTTTCAGAGTCGGGCTCTCGCCGGCGCTCCAGTGACTTGTTCGGCAGACGCGCCGGCAGCAGCGCTGTGTCACTGCACCTGCCGAGCACTTCAGGTGACTTATTGGCTAGATGAACATTTCTATTACAGTTTTGTTTGTTTAGTCTTGTTTAATGTTTTTTTAGTGCTGTCTTATATCGGGAACTCAAAAAAAATTGTAAACGTTGTAAACAATCGAGCCAAGTTTTAAATAAATTAACACTTTTTGAACGTCAATAACAACGCCCTTCTCTCCCTTCCCACTGCATCAGGTAATCTACTACATACTAAACTTGTCAAAATCAACCATTATGCGATCAGTGATCGACCATTCTGACACTATTGTAATAGCAGACTTAGGCCCCAGATAGGTACTAACAACTTCCCAAAACATTTTTCAGGCTACAAAAAATCCCTGTCAGCTCACCGAAGCCACGAGGAGATAGGGCGCCACCGCAAACTGTCGGTCCACGAGGTCAGCGACCCCGAAACGCGCTACCACTCGGCGCCCAGCGTCATCGACGAGGTGCTGCACCGCCGCGACTGGGAGCGCTCCAGCAAGGACCTGTACATCCCGCTCAAGCCCGGAGACCAGGAGATACACTCGTTTAACAGCAGCTCCAGCGATAGCCCCGAGGCGCCGCACGCCACTCCTGAGTCGTCTTCTATTGAAGTAGGTTTCCACTTCAATCTCATCACCATCGAGTTAAAATTAATACCAAATGGGTACTTAAGTCTGTGGTTCCATAGAGCTATAAAAAAATAAATTACGCTCTACGTGTACGCAATGAAAAGATATGTTATTATGATATGTCATTTGCAAAAGGAATCAAAATGTATAGGGTAGGTACTTTTCGTAGTCCTAGAATCATGAAATTGAACATAAAGCAATACCATAGAACACCACTAAACCGAAAAACAACGCTACAAAAATTTTTTTTTAAGCGTTGCCCCACGCTAGTAATTTCTCCTGTATCGTGGGTGCGTTCACAAACATTTATACACACATACACAAACACCCAGACCCGGAACAACTATCTGCAGGTCATACAAATATTTGTTCCGTGCGGGGATCGAACCCGCGACACACAGCGCAGCAGTCGATCGCTCAACCACTGGGCCAACCGTGTCGTCTAATTAATATGATTAGAAACTTAATTGTAGCTGTTAAACTAACCGCGATCTTTGTCGATGTATGGAGACAATAGTTTTAAAACCGCAAAGATAGCCCCGGAACGTTTCATTTCTCTCTGGTACTTGTAAACTTGAGCAGTTCCAAATACACTTTAATCTTAGGCTAAGAGTGAAGAACATCTCTCCAAGCCGTGCAAGAAGCACCACACCAACATCAAGTCGTCTAAGAGGAAGAAGGAGAAGCAGTCCACTGACATCAAAGATGACGACGCGACTGAAGCTCTCACATCAATGGAAGCCCGACAGCAGCAGAACTTCTACATCGGAGAGCACGCGGAGGACGGCTCCCCTATCAACAAGAACAACGATGTAGAGGAGAGGTGCGACGATGTGCACACTAAGGTATATAAATGCCAATGTTTGTGAGGATGTATGGATGTTTGTTACTCTTTCAATTTTCTTTCAAAACTGAACGGCCGAACGGATCTTGATTAAATTTGGCACAGAGGTAGATACTTTTTTCGATATCACGCGGGTGAAGCCGCAGGCGCCAGCTAGTATAATTTTATATATTACTAGATACTCCGCCCTATAGACTTACCCGATTTTGTCGTGACTGTTGTAAAGGACTGTTCTACCCTGGGATAAACGAATGGCCTGATGATAGTTCTGGCTTATCATTTTGAAATATTACGGTACTTCAAACTATTGTTAAGAACGAAATGAACTGCTTAACGACATGTATGTTCGTTTGAACATATGTACATGTCCACAGAACAGATAAAAGAGGTTAGAAAGGAAATAGTTCCTGATTTGTATCAGAACGCGTGTCGCCGTTTGTCTCCCACTCTTTAACTTCACTACAAGGAAGAGACCAATGCATACGCGGATTACGCACACAAATAAACAAAACGCATATACATCGTGAGTTTGCTATTGGTTGTCACACTAACGCAATCACTGCGTTTGACGTACACTCATACACGCGTAAAATCTCATATATGCTAGGGCGACTAAAAGGTCGATTGTTGATATCGATAAAATTAATGCAATCTTGGCTTTTACTTTGCAAGTATTGTGGATTATGTGGACTTCTGTAATGCATGTTGTGAATATTGTATTCATGCGAATATAGAAACAAATAAATAAAAGTGAATAAAAAAAAATAAAAAATAAGCTTAACTGAATTTTAAAAGCAATTTTCGTACATTTATTGTTTAACTGACATATGTTTACATTTTTAAATAGTTCTGAAAAAAAAAATTAAAACATTTAAAAATAGTAGCCCACCGGCATCGGGAACAGGGTCCAAGCTGCCGGCGGTCAGGGCTCCAGAGAAAGGAATCTCCTAACAATACGAGCCGTGTCCAGGAGTACCGCTTTCTGTATCAAGCCCTTGATCCAGCTGCCTAACGAGAGCCTCCTCAGGTATTGGTCGAGGCTCTTGGCAATTAAGCCATTGGCAGATACGACTATCGGCACAATGATCGCCGAGTCCACATCCCACATGTCGACAACCTCGCGAGCCAAGTCAATATACTTGATTTGCTTATCTTTTTCGGCTTTCACGAAAAAGATAAGCAAACCAATTTTATTATTAACATTAAGATTTAACATGGAATTTTTACCATGTTTATTAGAGAAAGTCCGTGGCCTCTCAACTTTAAATTTCCGGTGCTTATCACCAGTTCAAAAAGAAAAAAAATGTCCCTGAAATAATACCTAGTGTATTTATTAAGTAGCATACGCTTGCTCTCTTTTAAATTGGAGTTTTTTTTTAAATGAAAAGCTTCTTTCTTTTCCCTGACTTTATTGTTACGTATTTATCATCATAGAAATGTTGCGAACAAATTGTGCTACATTTAGTAGTTTCTTTATACCTGGATCCGTTGGAAACCTAAAACATATTAAATCATAATAATATGTCAGTTTCAATTGAAAAATTACATAAAACTTATACACAAAAAAAAATACAAAAACCTTACTCAAAATCTATCTTAGTAATTGGTCATAATATATATTACTGGCTTTTGCCCGCGGCTTCGCTCGCGTTAAATTCGGGGTAACACAGTTCCCCTTGCACCTTATTGATTTGTAATAGCAACGCTAAGTTTTCCCTTTTCTTCCCTCTTTCTCCCTTTTCTTCCCTCTTTCTCCCTTACATCCTGCTTTTAAAAAAAAAAAGCCTTTGTCCGTCTCCTGGTTCCCAACTATCTCTGTACCAAAATTCATCAAAATCGGTTTAGCCATTAAAGCGTGAAGAGCTAACAAACAAACAAACTCACTTTCGTTTTTATAATATTAGTAAGGATTATTTAAATTATAAAGTGTACTATTGATAATAATCAATTGTATCAAAGTAACTGTCGATATTGTTTGCAAATTGGCACAGTACTATCGATGTGCCTAGATTTACCTTTGGCTCGGCACTTGGGACTCTCGCAGTGAACGTTATACATTGCGCGATCGCTCACGTAGTGCAAAATGCATCCATCTTAATTGCAAGCAATATATTACTATTTGTCTTCCTGCGATTATTTCGTTTTTGTCTACAAAGTTCATAATACTAATGTTAAAATTACAAATATCACAAGTATTTTAACGTTTTTGAACTAAGCGGTGGAAAAAAATCCCTTCTCGTGCTAGACTACATGCCTGGCTTCTTTTCCGACACGTTATAATAGCGCAAGACGGCATAATTTAATATTTTTTGTGCAGCTTACGCACGCTGTCAAAACAAAAGCGCGATTGATGGCCGGTAAAGTAAATTTTGGTTGATGTTGAGTATTTGCTCATAACCGCGGCGCGCGTGCCCCGCCCACAAGGCCCTTCTAATCTCCTTTATATGTTCTGTGTACATGTCGATGTATAGTTCGACGCGTCACTTCGTGTTCCCAGCTAAAACACAATCCTTTCATACGTCATATTTCTGAACCCTTTTTAGGATCAATACCATTTTTTTTCTGTAAATTACCTTAATCTCTGTCTCATATACCTACAATCATTTTTTATGTTTTGTAGTCCATATACAAGGCTAAAGACGACAAGCAGTCATTCAACGAGTCAATTAGGAGCAAGGACCGTCCGCGCCAGATGACAGTAGTGGACGAGCTGCACCCGCTGACACTGGGCTTCTGCCTGGACGACGTCATCGAGCAGCTGGAGTCGCTGGACACGCTGGACCGCTCGGGCGCCACGCACCACTCCATCGAGTCCAGGGTCAGTCTGACCGGCCGCCACGTGTTCCCGCCGCCGTCAGTCGGTCAGTTTAGGATTATTATAAAGCTTGTGTATTGAATATTGTGACTTATTGTGAATGCATGGATTTATTGTCTATTTATAAAATTATAGGTTGTGCATTCAAGCCTACAAGAACAAGACTAACATCCAAATTAATTATTATGAAGGACAGTGCAGTGCTGGCATGTCTAATATTGCATCGCTTACTGCGTTATCTTTTATTATATACCCTTAGCTGACTACCATAACATATAATAAACAATCTGATCTGCTAGAGCTGAATGTATGCATGTAGCCGTGATGCCGCCATCTTATTCTAACAAAACAATTTCAAGAGACAACTGCACAAATGTTTCAACAGCGCCCTCCTAACAATATCTTTCTAGATCACTAATTTGATCATTCATGAGGGTTCCCTCTATATATATTCTGTGCAACATTGGCAAGCTTGTGACGACTGCTTCCTGTGTACATATGCATGCATGCATGCGTGTAGAGCCGGTGGGGTACGACGGCGGCGCGTGCTACCTAGCGGAGACGGGCGAGCTGGCCGAGCTGCGGCCCAGCGCGGCGCGGGGCCCCGGCCGCAGCGGCCCGGGGACCCTGCGCGCGCGCCACGCCAGCGACGGCGACATCCTAGCGCCGCCGCACAGGCCTGAGTCGGGGGCCTTCTCAGGTATCACGTAACAGTACATGATACACTTAAATACATGATTTTCTTTTCGGTAAGAAGTGAAAAGCGTGCGCGCCTCTAATGAAAACACCGGGCGATCTGAGTCCTTTTAATAGAGCTTTTTCTAATCAAACTTCTGTTTCTTTGTGCTCGCGTTCGGGCAATAAACAAATATTAATGATTCATTGCCTTTTTCTTGTGGATGGTGCTCTGGGCGGAGCGTGGGGGGGGAGTGTCCGACTTATAACTGACTAAAACCCACCCATGTTCCTTCTATTGACCTTTATGTTCCGGGACCACATTATTTCTTTCGAA
This sequence comes from Ochropleura leucogaster, assembly GCA_958449745.1. NCBI lineage: Eukaryota > Metazoa > Arthropoda > Insecta > Lepidoptera > Noctuidae > Ochropleura > Ochropleura leucogaster. Next base: position 15,477,171 of record OY288224.1, read on the forward strand.
CAACCCGCAACCCAGGCAGGATAATTCACATGCAACATATTATTAAAATCACAAATTTCGTTAATACTATGATACAATTAAACGTAGAAAGTGTCAGTGTTAATGCTTTTGTTTTTTAGTTGAATTAGACAGGTGAGCTCTAATATTCTTCCAGTTCTCTCTATTTCTTTCTATAATGTTCACTATGAAGGTTTGCCTCGGCGACTGCGCGGACTATAGACTATACATCACTCCACTGTATGTTGCAGAGAGCGATCTGGACCTGGAGCTGGAGGGGGCAGAGGAGCGCCCCCCGCCCTACGAGGACCTGCAGCACTACGCGCAGCAGGACCGCAAGGAAACCGCCATATAGACCGTTGTCACGTTACCACAACTGCGCTCGGTTGTTTACTTCATTAGCTCGAGCAAATAGTGTGTGACAAGTTATTAGGTCGGCAGATCGTAATGCGACAGTCAATGTGTGTTTAAGAAATACGATGTTTAAGTAAAACGATTCTGGTTTTTCGATATGTTGTGCTTCGGATAAAATTAAAGGCTTTCCTAATTACTTGCTACTTGTAATTGAGAAAGCCTTAAATGTTAGGATTAATTTACAGGATGTGGTTTAACGTAGAGACTAGTAGTTGGAGGCAGTGTCGGGTGTCGATGTCGGTGAAGTGTGCGTTGTCGTTCAAACTCACATCGGGCCTGTCGCATGTCGGTCTAACATGCAGCGGTCGACATGTCGCACTAGTTTATCGAATTAATGACATACATTCACGAAATCCCGCCAAATACGGGAGCCAATGTAACAAGATGTTTTTAAAACTTTTAACTTTGTTAAATGTAAACTTCAAATATTGAATTTATGACGCTTCAGACCTAGGTAGACATATAATAAAATTGTTAAAGCTTCGCGTGTTTTAAAAGTGAAGCTTTCGATAAGAACGGTTTTAGAAATAGGTAAATAACTGAATGTCCCGAACACTAGTTAACACAACGTGCAATTAATATGTCGGCGACATTCTTCGCTGTAAGAGAAGGATAAAGAAAACTAAACCTACCTACTTGCAAAAAGGGAGGTTATCAATTCGTCTAATTATTTTTAAGTGTCAAATCAAAAAGAAATACTATTTTCAACACTCTTCTCGAAAACTAGCTTTATTGCACTACAATTGGGTTCAACATGCAATGTATTTCAAACTTTTATTCTTTTTCATTTTTCGCAACAAGGAAGTTTAATTTTTTCTGTTTCTTTACGGAAAACAATAAATAAACAACTGCTGAATTCCCTATAGCCGACAGTATTTTTTTTAAAGCAAGAGGCGCTTGTTTTAAAGACTTCATATTTATTATTAAAAAAATGTGTTTTTAACTTATTTTTGTTGATACTTACACACCTTTTTTAATATTTGTTTTAAAAAAATGTTTTTTTTTTTAATATTAGGCTGTTTAGCGATGTCATGCCTTTATTTCTTCTTCAGTGCTTATGAGAGGACAAAGCGCAGAGAAAAATCTAATTAAATCATAGTTTCATATTGATTAACGACAAAAGTACCTAATTTTTGTTGTAATGACAAAGTTTCTTTTACTTATACATAAATGTAACTAGCTTTTATTGAAGTTGCAGTGTATGTTTGTATGCAACTCTGTTTGTTCAAATCGAATATTGCAAGTTCAATTTGACGCATTTGCCAGTTTTCGATTGGCCTGAAGTTGTACACACATGTATACCGCGTGACGCGTGACGCGAGACAATGCAACATCATGATGACATGGAGCTGTTCTGATGACAAACCTGAACGATAGCCATAGGAAGAGGAAGTCTGTAAATAAACCGCCACAATGCCAACGAGTTTGGTGCCGTTTGATTCGTTCTGACGAGTATTTTTAACTTGATAGTTCTTTTTATAAACAAGTAATAAAAACTTATAAAAAATCTATATAGATTATAACCAATCAGTCCTCCAGTGAACTGAGATAGTTGTTATGAATAAATATATCCTACTTACATGAAAACATCGCTTTAGAAAGTAATGCAGAGTTCAAAATAATATTTTACAAGAAATTATATTTGATATGTGAATGACACGTAGTGAGAGTAATTTTTAAGGATGTAGCATTGTTACCGTCGCATTGTGGATGTGTACAGTCAGGGACACTAATTGTTTATCAAAAGTACTACTTACTCATTTGTTCGGTACAATCACAACTGTTCCGTCAATATCTAATCAGTGTCATGATACGAACACGCGGCAAACAGGGCTCGATGTCGCTTCCATCCGGACATCCTGTATAAATCCCTAAGAAATAATTTCCCCGACTGTACATATTTCAACTGTTATAAATACTGTGCATAAGTGAAAGATTTCCTCTGTTAGATATACTGTCAATTAGTTATATTCTTGGATCGTATTCTATTCTCTATTAAAACGTTAACGAATTTAAATTAAAGGTATCTATGAAAATCTTTCTAAGCTGTGAAGTGCTTACTTTGTAAATAATTAGTTTAGCAAATTGTCGATTAACTTTAATTGTTGGTACGCGCTGCAAACATCTATTAGCGCTGAGACAACATCGTCAGGAGGATTAAAGAACGAGATTCTTATTTAGTGGATTGGACCTCAGCTTACTAATGTGGCAATCTGTTAAACAATATATTTCCCTGACTGTACATATGTTGCGTGTTAGTTCACTAATAAACTCTAGTCAGTGGTTTCGTGTTAATAAAGTTTATGTTACTTATTCTTGTGTTTCTGTAACCAATCTCATCCGAAGTTACGATATTAAAGTACCGCACATCCCAGCGGCCCCGCGTCTCAGCTTCTCAGCCCCACTGCTTGGACATAGGCTTGACATACACAGCCTGTGGTTTCACACAACGAGATCACAGGCCGACTCTCGATGACCGGGAGTGGGCTGTGATGCTGGACGCGGGCGCAGGCGCAGTGCAAGACCTTGGATGTCACACGTCTTCGAAATTTTCGGTTATCGAATCTACATTTCCTAATATATATATTCCTTTATCGTTTCATCAAATAGTTTACCAAAAGTAAAGCACCGAGACTCGAACCCCAAACCTAAAGCTCCTAAATCATCACTTGGCCGTCAGACATCATCCTCTGCTGCGCCGGTAATATTGATTGCTAATGCATAAATAAGTCATCTAGAACTAAACGGTTGGACACCATTGAAACCAGTTCATTTGCCGTTAACATTTGTTTACTTATGAACAACAGTACAAATTGATACAGACACGAAGCTCGAATCACAAGCGATACCAATCAACCACTCACCGCGACGAGGACTTAGCTTACTTTAGTACATACTTGTACTTACATATTTAAACTTGCCACATTCATTTGGCTTAACACTTAAACATACAGCATGTAACAGAAATGTGTAGGTTGCTGTTTCGCTTTGTGTGTCGTCGGTTCAACTTCACAACCGGGACTAATATTTGTATGGTGTGGGTGTTTGTGTGTGTGAGTTTAAATGTTTGTACCCACGATATACAGGATAAAATCCTAGTGTTGGCAACCGTCTGACCGTCTGACCGTCTGACCTGCCCATTTCTGATACACACTGAATTACAATTGTAAATATAAATTAGCTGAATATTACACCAATAGTACGTTCAGTTTTTCATATAGGATTATACAAAAGAGTAAAAAAGTATTTATAATATTTACTTGAACATTTTTTGGCTAGATTTAACACAACATTTAGAAACATTTCATCTTATATTAAGGGACACTGCTCCCTATTGATATTGTAAATACATAACATCAAAAAGCTTAAATATTAAGTTCAAATGTATTTACCTAAAGATAACAAATTAAAAAACATTTTCATCACAATAACAGTACTATCAACCGCACACCAATATTACAGGGACATTGCGATTGGACACAAATGCAATTACTGTCAATAATTGTATCGACGTGCGGCTGAGTGTATCTAGCAATAACGAACTGGACGGTCGCATCCGGACGAAAAACAAAGTTGAGCACAACACGATACAATACTTGCGTTTCTTATAAAAGTTAATAACATTGGTCAATATTAATTTTTTAAAGTTTCAAACGACTTGGCCCGGCTTAAGATCGTTTCAGTTATCAACAATACACTCGATATCTGAGATAAAATTTGAAAAGGGGCGGTACAAAAGTTACGATACATTGATACTGTTCGGTTGTAAGTTTCTGAGGTAGCTATAGACATACACATATTTATGTAATGTAAATTCGAAGTGGATCAATAATATTATACTTAGAGTTTTTATCACGATATTGGCCCATTGGAACATTTGTCGCACTACTGAGAGCACAGAGACACTGGCACTCGCTTCCAAAGCGATTTGCGCATCAACGACGATTTTTAAAAGATTTAAAATTTGTGACTTTCTATCATCATGTTGTCACGTTGTTGACTCTAGAGTTTAGTTTACTGTTACTCGCGCACATCTGTCGATGTGAGTTCACGTCGCGTCACTAGGTCGTCACATAACGTTGACTGCAGCGTGACTGGCGCATGGCGTGCTAGTGGCTTACCGCGCGGGGACGTCCGGCGCTACGCTGACCGACACGACAGGCACCGGCGGGGGTTTGATATCGGGTCGAGGCTCGCCCTCGGGCCTGTCGGGTAGCGGCTCGCTCACCGGCTCGCCGGCCGCGTCGAGCCCGCGGGGCCGCTCGGCGGGCGCGGCGGGCGCGTCGCTGAGCTGGGCCCCCTCGCCGGTGCTGGCCCGCAGCGCGGCTGGCGACGTCGACGTGGGGAACACGGTCCCCCCCTTGCCAGCGGGGGGCACCTGCTTACACAGCCTGGCCATCGCGCTCGCCCCCTCGCGAACCACTGGAATGATTCATATTTTTTAGACAGACCACAAACTTCAAGATGATAGTATACATAATTATGTTCACCTATGTGTGCGTGCCTACACATGTTCCAGTAATAATAAACTATCAGTACTAACATCTAACAGCACCGGCCGGTAGTTTCATTTGATAGCCGACGCATCACAAATACATTGCATTCAAAATTGATCGAATGTGAGCGTGGACACACTGCAGACAGTGCAGTCTCTCTACCACGTGCATAGTCTGGTGTGACGGTGAACCGACCGGAGTGAGATCGGTCACAGAGGGATCGAACATAGAAATCCAACCCAGGAGCGCACGCTTGGCACGAGACTGCAGAAGCGAGTTATCTTTTTCTGAATGGCATCTCGCAGTTCAACCTAGGAGGTTGTCGTCTGCTGGACCGGGCACAGAAGCGAGTAGTGTGTACCTGGCTGCACGGGGTATGCGGGGGCGGCGGGGGCGGCGGGCGGCGGCCGGCACGACGCCGTCGGGAGGGACAGCGTGTCCGATGAACTTAACTCTAGAACATATCACAACCAAGATTATGACTAAAACAATGGCTCTTGAAGTGTTACCTAATGTTAAAGAGATATTTTGGATAGAACTGAAAATTATATATTCAAACACTAGATTTTGCCCGCGGCTTCGCTCGCGTTAATTTGCAGGTACCTGCTACCTGTAGTTTTTGCCTAAGTTTTCACTTTTAAACTTTATTATTACTATTATTTTGTAAATATGCTATCACGAACTTTAAATTATAAACTAGGCTATTAGTTACCGGCCCGATGACATATACTCGTCTGATCGAACCTGTGAACATTACTCGACGCTGTGCACAACCTAGTTGTATATTTAGATCCAGACAACATACCTTTGACCTTCTTGATGAAGTAGTAGAAGAAGTATAGGCACAGCATGATGAGCAGCGACAGGATCCCGACGAGTGCCACGTAGTAGGCGACGTGGCTGGGCCGGCGCGGCCCCTTCGGCACCGGCGCCGGCACGCCCATCGCGCTGCGCCCGGCCACCAACACAGCAGCCAGCGGCAGGGCAGCCTACTCATATACAGCAGATCCCATTCTTTGCCAAAAATGTCTACAAGGACAGGAACATACACCTACGGATCGTGCTACGCGCCTACGAAAGTCGTAGCAAAAGTGCTACGACTCGTAGCATCGGCGTTGCGTCGGAGTTTGTCACTTTCAACTACTTTGGTTACTATACAAAAATAGTTACACATGACTCAGCCCCATCGTAATCATTTAATGGAAGCTAGACTTGGTTTAATAATTAAGTATTCGCTAAATGAATTCAAGATTTTTCTGCTGACGTGAGACTTTGGAAATGTAAAGATCTGAACAAAACAAGAAAGTAGTTCTAGGCATTACTATACGCCCTTACAAATAAAGAAGGGAGGTAAAATTGTGTAGTTTATTGCAATAATTTCGGTGTACTTAGAAATTTCCTAATAAATATATCTATAAATTATTGATGGCGAAGGTACAAAGTAAGAGACAAAACCAGAAAAACAAAATAAAATCAGAAAAGTTAAAATAATAAAAAAAATTGAAGTAGCCGTCAAAAACTAGGCACCAAATAAGTACCGCAATTGACGAATGACAACACGACTTCATTGAAAAGCACTGTGCTTCTACGTATATCCACGACACATGTGACATGGCTCCAAGTGCCCACACACGAACAATCTGAGGCTCTAGCAGTGCCACGTTAGTCGTGGATTAGCGACTGATTAACGTGCGAGGGTCCACACAGGTCTGCACATCGCGATAATCTCATTACCATATCTACTCCAGCTACAAACAATCGACACATTATAAATTCTGTTTTTTAGCCAAATAGGACTTCTCGCCATGAAAAGTTCTACTAACATGCCAGAACTTTGTAGTACAAACGTAGACCAAGGCACCAAACACACTCTAACGGCCCATAGACAGTTTAGGCACAGTTTTACAAGATAGATCGGTTTATCCGTCAAGTGAAAATAACGTAATTGATTCATATGTCGTTTGGTTCAGCCGTGTGTTCTTCAAACACATGCGCTTGGATAGACCCCGTGACGATAATATCTACTTAGTTTATTTAAAATTATATGACGTTTTGATACATTTAATATATCATAACCTTCCTTTTTGCTTTGCCAGTGTCGGGATTTTTTTGTGATAAGTTCTTATCTGATTAATGTGAATAATCTGGAGGGTTCATTGACCCCTCTCGAATCCTAGTTAATAAATTATTAGAATCACGTCTTGGACTTTTAACCAAAAACTGAATCTGTCTTTAACTCACCTTTGATGAGATCTGCACAAGTATCTACAACAGATGGTTTCTCCTTCAACTCTTAACTCCTCTCCCTTCGTGTCATACTTGAGGATCCGTCACATTCACTGCACTACTCTGTTACCGATATGTTCATAAATATCAACTGCCTGGCCACCGACACCGGCTCAAGAAGTGTAAAAGTATGAAAAGGTTTAATGTCGTACGTCTTGTGGAGATCATGTCCGGCGCGACGATGTCATTGTAATGGTGAGTCGACGACGCAGAGGGCACCGCACCAGACACACTCGGCCACTGTACCGACACACGGAGACACTGTAAGATACACAGGGACACTGTGTCACTACAACTTAGTGAAATGAGAAGGGTAACTCGACTGTAACTAACCGCGCTTTTACGAAAACATTTTGTTCTGTCATGGCAAGTAAGTACTCTTTAATTAGTGTGCAACATTGACTTGGTGGTCCCGTTGTCGCAGCCGCTACTGCATGGGCTACATAGCACAGAATAGTACCCACTCATATATTCGTCGTTCGGCTCTCAAGTGTTCTTGGATGTTGACGAGTTTCTCGGCAACAGCCTGGATTTGTGTCCGGTTGACGTAGGCTTCCCTCTGTTCGTCTCCTTAAATATATGGCCACCTAATGCTGAGTGTAATCTCTTCAAATGTGTACACTTTTAACGGTTTAGCGTCGCCCTACGTTAAATGCGGCTTAAAAATATGACGTAGATGCACTATAAGCACAGCATGGCCTTACCTTTCGAGTAAAGCATGCTTGACGTTAATTTATGTTATTTAAATATTGCTGATACAGTTTCATGAAGATGAATCATGTAAATACCTACATCGAATGTAACGCGGTGGCTTTTAGGGTACAAATCGAGTTGTCCTTCTACAATTATCTGTCGAATTCTCACTTCAATAAGCACTGATCACCACGCTAAGGGGATGTTCCGTGTCTCAGAGACGCTGCGCCGTGTGCCTGTAGCTGGAACACGCGGCGATGTGGCGCAGATGACGGCGCGACGTCGCAACAAGTGCCGGCGACACTCCGGCGCCTCACACGCTGTGCACGCTGCTCAGGGCTGACACTGCTTTGCTTTTATCTTAAACACACGAGCCAGCTTTAGGACTCCCATAAGCAAACTATAACATTCGAACTGTTGGAATGAAAGCATTTTCTTTGTAAGGGGGTGTGGGTCATACCTACTCCAGCGTGCGGGCCCAGTGCGGATAGTACAGACTTATGTTTCTCTCGATTCCTTCACCATTTTGACAACAGTGGTGTCGTTCCAAACTTGGTACTTGTTAAAGCATAATGTTCATAACAGATGCAAATACTTATTAGATGTGAAATAAGAGTTGTGTTCTCGTCAATGCATTACATTATACTGTGCAGGTAACATTGTGCCTTCACCGAAGCATCAAACAATTTAGCGTTCGTATATTTCAAACGTCATCATTTTAATTTTAATTCACAGGTACTCGTGTCAAGTAGATTAGATTTTTAGGTCGAGCTAAAGCGTATTGGATTTTAAATTCAGGAATGCCATTTCGTATTCCCATCCCTTATAATAAAATAATGTCAGTTATTTACTGTAAGGGATGGGATGGGATGGGTACAGTCAGCCCTGCCGAGCGTGATCTCAGTCGCGTCACCGCGGCGCCTCCGCACGCGCGTGCGCTCTGTGCGCCTGTTTCACGACCATGTCACGACACGTCACTAAACATGTCAACTAGCGAGTGACACCTCGTTTATTACAAGTATGTACAAGGATCTATACAATCTAAATATACAAGTATGTATTCCTTGTATGTACAAGGATCTTTTGGAGCATTGCCCAACACAAATCTAAACTATATTTACTTCAATTTCACGAATGTTCCAACAACTTTTCAAGTCACACTTCAAAGCAAATCAAATAATCTATTCGCATAATATGGGTACCTACCTACATATAGTATAACAGTAGGAACCCTCATATTCACCATTTCAGGTACCTATTCGATGTGTGCGCGATGACAGCGCCCCTAGTGGCCACAACTATTCAGGACTTGTCAGAAGTAGCTGGTATTTCTACTTGGATCTCAGCATCACAGTTATTATTTTGAACGTACCTATTACAAATAAATGTTGTTTCTTTCAACTCGAACTGATTATAAATATCTGCTTGGCATCCTTTATCGGCCATCATAGTAAATTCCCTTTCATTTACTTTAGTAACTCTTTCGATTGGTAACTGATTCTGTTCGTATTTTCCAATAAATTGTTGATCCGGATATATTCGTGTAATAAAACGAATATATCTAGCAGTGACCTGAGAATGGTAAATTTTCTTACACCGATATATTGACGGGAATATTGTTGGAATATAGCTAGGGCTCGCCTCTGCGCCTGACTTTTTGTATCCAATAAAATGTTCACTGCATATTGTATCATGTCGTTTTGGGTGCCATGGAGACCCATCAGGATCAAAAACATAAAAAAGGACTGTAATTTTGGAACGCTTATTATTTTTCGTACATTTATTTATTTTTTTACCATAAAATTACATTTTTAATATTTCTTAAAATAAAAAAAAAAACATTTAAAAATATAAAAATAGTAGCCCACCGGTATCGGGAACAGGGTCCAAGCTACCGGCGGTCAGGGCTCCAGAGAAAGGAACCTCCTAACAATACGAGCCGTGTCCAGGAGTACCGCTTTCTGTATCAAGCCCTTGATCCAGCTGCCTAACGAGAGCCTTCTTAGGTATTGGTCGAGGCTCTTGGCAATTAAGCCATTGGCAGATACGACTATCGGCACAATGATCGCTGAGTCCACATCCCACATGTCGACAACCTCGCGAGCCAAGTCAATATACTTCATTTGTTTATCTTTCTCGGCTTTCACGAGGTTCTCATCATGCGGGACTGTTATGTCAACAATCATTGCGCGCCGCTCTGATCGATCCACCACCACTATATACCACACTATTATAGTGTACTAGGTTAAATTTTTTACTTTTTTCTCTTCACAGCAGCTATCCATTTTTGTCTTTGCTGTAATGTCCACTTTGATGTTGGAAACGAATAAAACTTGCACGAACTGTTTTTCTCATTGTTTTTACAATTTACGACACAGCATGTACTATGACCCATATCGCAAATTTTTACGTTTTTACTTAAAATTATAATGGAAGTTATGAAAATAAAGCTATTTGACACATGACAGCCCAGAATTAATCCACATTTCTACCACGTCGTGCGCTACGATCGATTTGCCATTCCCCACCACCCGCTTCGCACATAGTCATAATTTGAAATGCACAAGGACATAGATAGGTAGTCTTCATATTTATTTAGATTTCTTGAATTAATGAGTTGACTTGCTAAACTGGTGGCACAGATCAATAAACGTCTCTTATTTACAATTTTCTATATTAACTTTTTTACTTAAGTACTTCTTTGTCAGCAGTATCTCGACGTGGTTTTAAATAAGTGGTGTTCTCTTTCAGTTCCGAAACTTTTTCGTGGATTGTTGTTGAGAGATCTGATAAGCTTCTATTTAAACATAAAGTATCCGACGACGATATGAATGATTCCTCAAGGTCCGACGGACGGTGCGATGTTTTTGGTCGATTGTCTTATACCGAAGGTTGGTTACATGGTAAGGTATGGTATGGTTCTTGGCATGAAACAATTCATTCTCTGTTTCGATAGGTCCATGTTCAATAGTTACAACGGTCTTTAGCCCCGTACCTGGGGGTCTACTCTCTTTCTCCGAAACGTAACTTCGTTAACGAACGAAAGTCAAAAGTAGTTACGTTTGTAACCCTACTCTATATCATTTTGCGTGAATTAGAGTAGGTTTAGAAAATTTTAATGTCAAATAAACTTCGGACGTCCGAAATTTCGAAATTAATGAAATGAAATGAAACCGTGGTAGAAAACGTTCGAAGTTTCGGCCGCAATTTCGTTTTACGTAGAATTAGAGTAGACCCCCTGGCCTAACTATAGCTTTACATTCAATACACGTTGATCGGTTATTACATTTGATTTTGAAACGCATTCTCAGTAGGCTTTTGAACGCATATGCGCAGCGTACTGAGTAGGTACATTTCGTACCTACGCAGTGTGCATATGCGTTCAAAATTGTACTGTATTCCCCCGGTAGGTACGTATAAGTCTGTACCGGGGGAATACCCGCCGCATTTGTATTGCTTACAGTTCTAAATGTCTATATTAGGAGGGCGCATTTGATTAGACCTGATCGGGTCTTTTTGGGGTATATTCCCGGGTGTTTTCCGAATTTACCCACGTTGAGTTTTTACTGGGTAATATCCTATCTCTAATTCATTCATACATGCGCAGCAACAGTAGCTGACAGGCCACGAGGAGAAAGTGCTTCCTGTATCTTAGCAGCAGATTATGACGATAGCTAGGTAGTCGTGTTTAAATAAAAACCCACAATGTCATGCGTTACGCAATTTATTTTACTTAATTTTTGTATGAAAATTAAAATACACTTGGTGACTTACAAAATTAAACAGAAAATAGTTGTATCATAACAAAAATGCACCTTAATCTTTAAAAATAAAGCTCAAAATAATATTTGGAAAAAAATAATAGTATTGTTATCGCCTAGCCTAGGGTAAATAAGAGTAATCTGCTAAATCTCGTGAAGTACTAAGTCTACGTATGTATCACAATGTACACTTAACAGATAAACAGTTCCGCGGTACGCTCACGACCACGACTTTAAATATTCATTAATTACAGTGAGCACTTAATGTTATTGGAAGATGTTTTATTTTCTACATAATTGGTTTAATGTGTGACACTTGATATTTCAGTAACAGCTGACAAGTGGCGACAGGAACATGCACTAGTGACGTCACAACTAGTGTACCGTATCGTACTAACTTTACATATTACACAACATTCAGATTGGCATTACAGGTATTTAATTGAGGTTTATCTTTTAGTATTATATCGTTAACAACGTAGGTACAGTCAACAAAAGGGATAAGTTGCCAGCTCCATTAGACACAGTTGATTTTTTATTAATCGATAATCGTTTTATAATAAAATTCAATTTATTTCATACAAAACAAACAGTTCATTCAATAAATTGAATCTGATTAGAAAACGTCCATCCGTTGCTAACAAACAATCAACTGTATCAGGCGAGCTTGGTTACATTTCTCTTTTGATAATGTTCATGCAGGCGCTAATATATGGTGCAACTAGCTTTACAAAAAGTTCGGCTCTGTATAACGACATCTCCGTCACACATACACTTGTCTCTTTCTAAAGCTAGCTGAGCCGTGTGCAGACCAGCACAGACCGCGGATAGCGAGGCAACACAATTGAACTAAAGCCAACGTAAATTCATACGTAGCTAGTGATAACAAGATACATATTCCAATGTTTAGAGATGGAACCCCAAGACATCAAAAGACCCTGAGTGGCATTAAACATTTGAATCTGTGTCTAGTTACGTCGTGCTGCGTATGAACTTACGATGCTGTCCCGCCCCGTCCCGTCCCGTCCCGTCCCGTCACGTCGCGACTGTACGCCGCACAGGCCGCAGTATCCGCTCGTCGCTCGCTAGCGACTACGAGAGAGGTAACTACTAGGTACTAGTGAACTTTTCCATATCACTTTACTACACAAATGTACAATGGATATAATTTTATATAAAATGTAAACTATTAAATATTATAAAATCGATTACAGACATTTAAATATAATATTTGTGACTGCAATCATATAGCCTCCATCGTAAGACTTTGTAGATAAGTTACAAGTTTTATCTTTCATATGATACTAAAATCTTATAAGAATAGACACGCAGTAGAAGGCAGTCTAAAGTAATGATAATTAAGTACTTGTCGGCTCGAGTGTACACTGCACACTGTTCGCGCTACACTCTACAGATGTACAACTAACTCCATGCCGGGAAGGATTCTACACAAAACTGAGCATTTGTGAACAACCGAATAGTACATCACGCTCTATTATATAATACAGAGCGTAGAACAACCAAGTATCAGGACAGGCAGTTTTTGCAGCCGAAGTGTTAACTCAATTTTGTTTAGCATTTGTTTTTGGTAGCGTTCATTATCTGTAGACTATAGAAACACTTTATGTAGACATTGACGAGAGAATAACGATTACATTCGAATATTAAACACTCAACATAAATCCTCGTTTTCACTGCAATGACAGTTCATGTTTGGGTTGTAAGCCATTTTCAAGCTCACCTACATCACAATAAGACACAGATCGGCCTGCACTCATCCCGCATGTCTGTTTACTTACACTGCACTACTGTAATTTCAGTCAACAACAGATCATTCAACAACTTCTATATTTACTATTATTATTTAATATGAACATTACTAGTTCAAGTCAGCCAGGGTCATTATAAACTGTATAATGTCGTGTTCAATGACCCGGGTTAACTCTCAATTTAAATACTGTAATAATTGAATTACATGTACACAGTTCACTATTAATAATATCTAGAGATGCATTGACACCTTTAATAATCGACTAAGTTCTCGTCATGAATATTATTCAGGATCGATTTAGGCGATTATCAGATGTGGTGTCGACGCATCTTTAACATTTTGTAAAATTTGCAATATTTGAAAAACTTGAATTACTTTATAATGTAAACGTATTTAGATATTTATCGTGAACACGATTAAAACATTTTTTTTTACAATTTGAGATCTATATCACTTCTAATATTTATATTTAAAATAAAATTATTCAAGAAAATATTAATCTGTAATTGTATGTTATCAAAAGAAAAAAAAGGATCCCTGTGAAAAATAATTCGGAAAATTAATTTGATAGACAATCTCATAAGAACATAATAAGATTCAGTTTAATAAACACAATGGCGAGTGACAATAGTATACTTAACATACGGTAGCGTACCCTGCTTCACTAAATCATTAGATATACTTAACTAAATTAAACAATTATATCAATATATAGAGGGAGCTAAACTACGGAGCCAATTTACAATGAAAGACACAGACATAAAACAATACCGAACGAGCGAGACCGAGCGATACTGAACCTTAACCCCATAGACACAGTTCCTTGTTAAAATTACATTTTCATCGATATATTAAATTGGTAACAGTCATCGGCTCGATAGTTTAGTGTCCCTCTGAGTTACGTCGCGTCGAGTATCGATACGTCGCGTCGTAGTCGACTAGTCGATTGTGTTCGCTCTCGCTTGTACTTGTGGCCGAGTGTACAACACTACCGAGGGAGGCTGAGCGCACACCAAGCCATCTATCGACAGATGTTCAACTGTGTCGCGCTAGTAAGCATTGACTCGACTTCTGAACACCGTTTCACCGCGAGGCACAAATATTTAAGGTATAATTTTTAGTAGGTAACTTAATTGTGACATTTTTGCCCAGAATATAGACTTATTCCGAGGCTACACTTCATAGATAGAGAATATTTTTTAACGGAATTCAATGATCATTTAATGATATCTGTCGAAACATCACGAGGTGTGCAATCGCCTCAAGTATTTACTTTATTAATAAAAAGTTTCGCTTAAAGAGGTAACACTCTTTGACACGCACCCTACTACAAGTGCGTGTGCGTGTGTGTGTGTGTGTGTGTGTGTGTGTGTGTGTGTGTGTGTGTGTGTGTGTGTGTGTGTGTGTGTGTGTGTGTGTGCCTAGTGCGGCGCGTGCGGGTTGTAGGGCGGCTGCTTGTGTTGCTCGGCGCTCATGACTTGGTCGTACGTCGGCGGGCACGCTGGAACACAACGCACTCGTTATTGCATCGCAGATTATTTTAAACAAAATCTTATATATGTACAAATATTTGGTTTTAAAATCCGCCGAAATTATATGAGTTTAGTATGCAGTATACAGCCTTCCCGTCTGACCGTGTGCGCACGCACCACGTGCATTCATCAATCAAATATTACAGTATCTGCGGGTGGGAGCGGTATACTGGTATACTTTCGGCGCTATTAAAACTAAATATTTGACTACCACCGGTTTACAAAGTGCCGTCTCCACGAGTAATTCCACAAATAACACAAACTACTTGACGGACACAGATGATGGCGGCTGATGCTAATGTTCACTAATGCAATGAAGGTCACTAATCGATAAAAACTAATTGAGGAAACGTAGCTGCGTAGCTGATAACCAATAGCGATGGCTTGAGAACGTGTCGCGTGTCGCGTGTCGCGTGTCGCAGTACACGGTGGATGGACACCGCAACACTACGTTACATCACTCCGACCCCGCTCCGTTCTGAATGATGTACTGAACACGTGGTAATCGTTTATGCGGTGATCTCCCTTCCACGTTGTACATTACTAATGAAAAACAATTGTTTATTGTACTAGTTCGGGCGATGTGATTGTTAAGGAAAAGAAGCGACCGCTATTGTCAAGGTAAATGCAGCATCATTAAATACCTACAAATGTACACTGTGACAAATAATTATATTTCACACGAACAAAGTGTAGCCGAATCTAACCGCAAACTTAGCATTTCTCAAATTCACCTGATTTAGGTGTTTAACGCAGAGTTCTGTGTCTGTGACCTAAGGATGCGGTCACATTGATAGCTAACGCCGCCGCTAGGCTCACAGCTCAACTTCTACATAATGTCTGTGTTTGGAGCGAAACGGCGATATGTAGCTAATTAGTCGTGAGTTCATATTGTGAACTATTGAAACTCTAGCGCTAATGTATGTAGTTAGTAAATATAGTACATAATAGGTCGTCGATCTGACCACACCCTTAGGGGACACATACTCGGCTCGGCCTAGTTCGGCACACCAACACATACAACACATATACATATGTAGCACACTTTACTGTTACGTAGCGTGTAAGAGTAAAGTCTGTACTTGTAGATGTACCGCCAGCGTCAGTACGAACACGAAGCGACTCAACACAACATTTATCAGAAAGCACTTATGTAAGGGATGATCTATGAAACTGCACAATATACTGTGGATGCGTATGTACAGGCACGAAATGCAAGTGTCAAACACGGCAAAGTTAACTTTTTAAATTATAACGCCATAAGTGCGCCCAATATGTAGGAGAGGACCGTGTGTAAGATTGCTCATTTCAGCTCGTCGACTGTACAAACACAACAAACAGTATTAGACAAGCTAGACGCCACTAGACTGGGCTCTGGCAGCCCGAACACCGGCACCGGTGATACGAGTTAGTACGAGTCCGACCCACCTTGCGCGCTCCAGCCCGGCGGTGCGACTCCATAGAAAGCTTCACACAAAGCGAACACGGGTTAGTATATATTAGTACACTTACAAGGCATTCTATTATAAAGCTCGGACTTGTGGCTGAACCATTGAAATGATCTTCTAATATCTATCGACTGAACCTTTCGGACATAAGAAAAATATTGAGAAAACTACTAATTGGATTGTTCTAAATGTTCATTTAATAAATACCCTGTATATATTTTGTCATGATATTTTGTGCATGAACTTTCAAAGGCTAGCTAGCCAAATAATGGTTTGGTCAATTATAATATTTACGTTGTCGTACTTGTGCATCTGTTGCAGTAAAATAGTTATAGTCATGATAATGTATGAACTAAACCCCGCCATCCTCTTCGTGTTCTGTTACCATAAATCGATCTATATAGGTATTGATAGACTGCCAATTTATCGGTTAAACTTTCAGAAACAACGTGTATTAGTACATTTTTTCCTATGTCCAACTATATTATAACTATTTATAAATTATAGTGTACGACATTATTTGGAATCAGTTTTAGTACAAGAGTTAACAAGAGCTATAGACAGGCTGCCCGCTTAACACTTTCCCTGCCTTGAACTCAGCGTATTATTATTTTGGACCCATACGCTTAATTTTGGGCAGCGAAATTTTTAACTGATTCCGTGCCTGAGGTAGCTGCGCGGTGCGGGAGGGGTGTTGGCGCCAGTCGGCCAATGACTGACCCTTCGCATCACGTCACTACATCCCGCCCGAGGCCCGCACCACGCAGCTACCTCACGCACACCCTATACAACTGACGTGCGTTTGACCGAACAGAGAGTAAAAACTTAAAAATGGAAGCTTGTACACATTTATATACATAATTCTATGTGTGATTGACTGTGCCAACAGCACATATTCAGTGCATCAGTGCAACGCGATAAGATAACCATTACATGCAGACCGTCGACACTCCTCACCGAGTTGATTCACACCGAGCACTTTGTTTACGTATGTTAACGTTTTGGAGGGCAGCGCGTCCCGAGCACGACGTATTACATCGAGCAGGTATCGCGCCGGTACGGGCGACTGTGCCGACACAGAGCAGGCGCAGCGCCCTCGAGCGGGCGCACCCTGCAGCACTAGGCAGAGCTCTCCGGGTTGCCTCACTCGATTACTCACTATGTGTAATCAAAGCATTATCATCGCCGCTGAATTGGAGTAGATGCCTCGCCACGCTCATACAATTTCAGTCCACACTACCTCTACAGAATATATACATCCAAATTGGACAGGTAGAGCACTTCTTCTAAAAAATACTGCGAGTGTAATAATGTCAACTCGAGTCAATCATCATGTTATTTAGTTACATACACAGTCTTCGCATGTGGATTAACCTCAAAAGCCCCAGCGGCACAAAAACGTGCCAGTAAACAAGTATTACCGTTGCGCCCCGCACGGGGGGTACCGCTCGCAAACCCAAACCAAACTGTATTTATAGTAAAGATAAATCTTAAAATCAGATTACGCTTACGCAAAGAGCCCGCCCGGCGATGCTTGACGGATAGTTGACGTAAATAATGGTGGTCCTTGAGAGGTTAACGTAAACATCATGTAAATAAAACTGGTTTGTTCTACGTCCATGTTTTGGGTTTCCAAAATATATCAAATTAATATTGTAACGAAACGAAGCAAGCGGTATTTTTGATAAAGTTCAGTGAATAATAACATTTAATCATTTTTATGTTATCAGCCCGGAAACGTGCGACCGCAACCTATAATAAATAGGTACCTAAGTAACGTTTGCCCAACTATTAATGTATATGTTACTTTAAAAGCTCGAACTATTATATTTCCAGTAAAACCTAAGATTTACCTTGTTTCCGTTTTGTCGTGTATATGGTTTAACCCCTTGTATGCCGGAACGTAGATCTACGCGAGACACAATGCGTTTTTAATTGTGTTTGTAATTCCGGCATACAAGCGGTTAAACTTTATTTCAGTTACCGAGAGTCACGCTGTTTTTGTGTCGATATCAATAACAACAGTGCACTGCTATGCACTGAGTCATCAGTTCGCGGACGTCACCGGTCGCAGCGCCTCACAGCTGTGTGGGACGTGTGATCACGTGTGTAGCGCGCTCAACGACCGTCACCGGCCGCGCTGAACGCTGTGACGCTGCTGACAGCATCGCGCATCGCGCATCGTCAGCACCTCATCAGCATATATTTACGATTTACCGTCATCACTACTTCACAGAAAGAAAGATCTCTCTTGTATTGTATTCGTTTGTATTTAACTTGCCAACAATTTGTGGGATACTATAACTGAAACTATGTTACACTTTATTAGGAAATCAGTTATTTTCTTGCAATAAAGGTTCATATTTTCTCCTTTCTGGCTGTTGTAGGACAAACATTGTCTGGTTTCGTAACTAAAAGGGAAAAAACGCAAACAAGATAAAATGTTGACTCATTCGGCAATACAGCGATACATCATCTAGTTAATCGAAACGTCCGCGTCGTCAATATATTATCAATAGTAATCAGTTAGTATGTACAGTACAGTGTGAGTACCTACTCCCAGCTGGTCGGTTGGTCGGTATCGGTAGGTACACAGCGAGCGCGCGACACCTATTGCAACATGTTGTGCAGCATCAGCTCACAGCTCACACGTCACACGTCACACCCGACCGGCCGCCGGCCGACCCCGACACATGCCAGTAAGTCACGTGAAGCGACACTTCTATATCCTACTAGACTATAATTTGACATAAAGATATAAATCTGATAAGTCGACAATAAACGTATAACAGGCTCGAAAAATATACTTAGTTATTTAAAATAGGAAACTGTTTCGTACTTTCAACTTAATTAAACGAAATAGATAGTAACCATTTATCATCATCATCTGCCTAGCCTTTTCTCAACTATGTTGGGGTCGGCTTCCAGTTTAACCGGATGCAGCTGAATATCAGTATTTTACATGGAGCGACTGCTTATGTGACCTCCACAACCCAATTAGTACTGGGTAATGCGATACCCCTTGGTAAGACTGGTTGTCAGACTTTTTGGAACACTGACTACCTTTAACGACTGTCAAAGATCTACAAATAACAGCCGGGACCAACGGCTTAACGTGCTTTCCGAGGCACGGAGGAAACTCGGTATGTAACGGGTGGTCACCCGTCCACAGACCAACCTAGGCAAGCGCAGCTTAAATTAAAGATCGAACCGAGCGGCTGCTATTATTTAGCCACGAGCTCCTCGACTACTCAGCGATACTCAGCGCAGGAACATAACGTTTTTAACTCACGAAAATAGTATAAAACTAGTTTTGTGTTACATGATATTATCACAGGCATGCGTACTATCAAATCACTGAATCACTGCATACGGAACCTACGCAGCTCTTTTCCTTAATGTGTGTTGATACGGTAGGCCAGTAGGTCCTGTTTCGATTAACCGTATAGTTCGGTACGGACCCCTTCGGGGGCTTGACATTCAAACCTCCGCTGCACATAGGAGTATTTTAGTCGAAAAGGTGGCCAAAAGTCGATTTTTTAAAACACGTGCTATGTCCTTAACATCCGTTATCTGAGAGAGTTGAATAGACAGAGAACAATAAAAGACGTAAGCTTTTTTTGTGTGACGCACCGCAGCGCGGTCCCGTCAGTCGGAAGTTAACACTTGTGAATTACGCACGTTTCTTTTATCGGCTACCTTCCGAATATCACTTGTTTGGTTACGTTTTTATGATCCTTTTTTGTTCTGTGTTTATTGCTGCATTATGGATTCTTTTGAAGCAGGTATGTACTGTATTTTTTATACACTTTCGCTTCGAATTCATTTCTATTTGAAAAATTATGTTACTTTGAAATAAGACATAAATAATTGTTCATTTTTTACATAGTTCCAATGTTGTCGAAAGATTTTGTAATACTTCTGAGCTTTATTTAATGACGTTTGTTATACAATATTAAAGAATGGATAGTCAACTTATGTATTTAGAAATAAAAAGCTGCGAATGTTTGCGAATTCCGTTTTTTAAGACGTAAATATCGCCAGAGGTATTTTTTTTAGTAATTAGACAATTTCTTATAGATTTATTTTCTTTGTTATTAGGTTCATCGGGAATAAAAAAAATGTCTAGAAAACAGTTGTTTGACATCATGCAACAGCGGAAAGGAGAAAATATGAAAAAAAAAATCGAATTTCTTGAAGAATATTTGCTGAGTAGAGGTTCTTATTCGGAAGATCAAATAAAAGACATAAAACACAAATTGTCCGTGTTTAAACATGAATTTAAGCAGAAGTGGTCGGCGGCAAGCAGAAAATTAAACTTATTCACAAAAAATAATAATAACTGGCTTCTGGGAAGTTTAGAATTACCTGTTGGAGCCACTAAACCCGGACGTCCAACAAAATCGTTCAGAGAATCGAGCGAGCGCAGCAAAAGAAGAAAGACCCAAAATATTCGAGAGACTATTGACACCGAGGTGATAACGTACGCAGCTCAAATGAAACTACGTTCTTCTGGTAAAGTGGATGCCTCGAAAGTTCTTCAAGAAATAACACAATCACCTACAAGAGCGAACAAATATAGAACTGTACTGTACTGTAAAAGTTTGCTGCTTACACCATGGAGACAGCTAAACTGTACCTTGATTTATACTCATGGCAGCCAATGACACCAACTCTTCATAAAATTTTAATTCATGGACCAGTTGTCATACAAAGTGCGCTATTACCTACCGGGCAACTATATGAGGAAGCAGCTGAAGCAAAAAATAAACATTTTAGGCTCTACAGGCTCAATTATGCCCAAAAAATTACAAGGGAGGCGTGCAACAAAGACGTCATTAACAGATTATTACTCAGTTCTGATCCCTTAATCACAAGTATTAGACCAAAACCTAAAAAACAAACAAAAACTTTTGAACCTGACACAATAAAAATGTTAATTCCTGAATCTGTGGAAGTAGTGAACACTGATGACGATATTCCACTGCAATCAGCCGAAGTAGAAGATACATCAGACGAAGAACCGTGGACGGGATCATCATCTGATTAAGAATTCCTTGATAAAAATAATTATTTTTAGTAGTTTCTTGAGTAATAAATGTAATTATTTGGAGTAATTTTTTTTTATCATTGATTTTATCTATCCATATGCCTTGTAAATACTACAGTTAAACCTATTATCTTGCTTTAAGACCATTTAGACACTAAAATAATTTTGGCCAACTTTTCAACTAAAATACTCCTATGTGCGCTGGCTCGGTACTGGCCCCGAAAGGGGTCGGACATTTAAGTCATATGACCTCCTCATTATTTTTGTAAATATTTTATTTTCTGGTAAAAAAATAATATGGGTGTGCATTCATTAAGATAGTAGAATAAAAATCTCATATGTAAACGTCATTAGAAATTCTTTAATTATTGAGTAAGTTTCTTAATTATGTCTTATAAAATCCAAATGTGTAAATTACGATCATCGCCATTTTGATAGCAGTGTAGGTCGACGCTAAAAATCATAAAAAAGTAGGTTTTCGGACATTTAAACTCCATATTATTGGGCATGATTAACGTTTCCTTTTATTACGTGAAGAAATCATTCGTAATTGAACTTATATTAGCAGTGGTAATGATAAATTTTGATATCTAAAGTCGAAGTATCGCGCCAATCGTGCTTGTTTACATTTTTCATTCCACATTATATCACACGGACGCGAATAGATTCTATAACAAATGAGACAAATATCATTGCAAATATTATAAATAACATGAACATGCTCAGATCTTATCGTAATTTGCAATAATAGGACCATTAACACGTAATATTCACAACCACTGCTAAATTCACTTTCGAAAGTGACGTCCATTTCTTTTTTTTTTAATTTTGTGATGTGTAAATGCGATTATTTTAATCGATTATTTTCTTGTAAATCTATCAATTCGAATAATTAAAATAATGAATTTCAGAAATTGATAGATGAAAATAAGAATAATTTTGTAATAAGTGTAAAATACTATAAATATTGATAATAATATTTTTTACGCCACTAAAACCGACTCAACAACAAACAGTAGAATCTGATCTATGGCTAAATTCGCGCCAATTTTATTTTCCGATAAAAATTCAAATAAGGAATGCGCTCGCTATTCGAATTTATATTAAAATGTTTATTTGGTATTTTATTAATAATTTGGTTTTGTATGTACCTACTATTAGAATGTGAATTGCAATGAGAAATAAATAAGGTTGAATATAGAACGACCTTATTATAATCTTGGTCAGTAAAAAAAATCAGCCAAGATAAATTATATTTGTTCGACAAAATTGTTTGTAGTATGGATGGTTGGATTAGTTATTTGGAAAGCGTTTTCATCCTTTCCTAAATCATGGCTCGTAGACCAAAGTGTTCTTGGAGTGGAAGCCTTGGGGTAAAAATGGCCTAGAGGGACACCACAATTGAGACACCCGCTCCAGGCGAAGCGGGGGGAGTGTCAGACTTTTACTGACTAATGTCCACCGATCGATGTTCCTTCTTTTACTCGGGGCTGCGGTATCTATTTCGAACAACCCGCGATCCCGGCAGGACCCTACTGGGGTTGCGGGTCTGACACTCCCCCCCGCTCCGCCCAGAGCGGGGAAAGTGAGGCGCCACGGCATCCTCACCTACCATCTGACGCAGATCCTCACCGAGCACGAAGGTTTCGGGACGTTCCTGCACATCATCGGGCGGGAAGAAACACCCAGGTGTCACCAATGTGACTATCGCCCGGAGGACACGTTGGAGTACACAGGCAGTCTGCTCTTTTGAGCGGAGCACCGCTCTGTCCTGGAGGAGATGGTGATGTTTGAAGGAGAGAACCTCAAACCAAGCCAGCCACCGCGGGAGACGCTACAAGGATCGGGCGCCGCGAGACGACAACGACTTTTTGTTAAAAGTTTAACAGGAGCGGATATTTGATGATTTCCCATCCAAGTGGCGCAAGACCGATATAAATAAGTTCCTAAAGAATTCCTGAGAAGTTTAATAGAAGGCCTCTTTTAAAATCCTAAAGAAGTCCTTAAATTCCAAAAAATAGAGATACACCATTTAAAAATACTTTTTAGGGTTCCGTACCTCATAATAAATAACAAAACCCAAATATCAAATCTGTGGTCCCTTGAAGCTGTGAAAAAACAACCCTCCAAGTCTACGCAGAGAAAAGATATGACCGTTTATGTCGTCAGTTTGTACGGAACCCTTGGTGCGTGAGTCCGACTCGCATTTGGCCGGCCTATTTTTAATAGGCTAAATCGCTTACTGCTACGCAAAGGTCTCCTTGCTAACATGACCTACAAAATTGGTTGCCGCGAAACCGTTTGACAGCGAATGTGCCTACCAAATCTTGGCGCATAACAAAATAATGAAACCATACTTAACAAAAAAGCACGAGACAAAATGCTGTTGTCTTTCTTTTCTAATCGATATCATAGATATTTGTACAACTATAATATCTATACTAGATTAATATGCCATCTCCATAGGTAAATTCCTCAATGGTCCCAAAACTTTTTTGAAAGTTTACTCTATTACGATTATCGATTAGGTTGAATGCAACTTTTTAATCGTAATGATGGAACTTAGTTTTACGGTCAGCACTAAGAAATGTCATATTGCAACACATTTTGTAGTATTTTTTGTCGAGATTTGTATCGTGTTTTTTTATTAATTTATATGTAAAATGGCAAAAATAAGAATGCAGATGGAATGTCACTGTTTTTATTTTGGATTTTCGATTTTATTATCAAAGGGTTATCTTATTTATGTGCATTATTTCCAGCGTTTTTAAAGTACTTAATTTTTGGAAGGGTGTAGTAATATGTATTTTACACACATTTTACAATAGATCGACGCTGTTTTATCGACCATAGGAGGTTTTTGGAAATATAAACCTCAAACTTATCATATGAAACAGCCCCTGTGACTTATTTTTAATAACAAAATTGAATGCAGTAAACTGATGAAAATTCTTGAATTTCATGACAATTCGCGTCACCCCACCGATTCAGCTGATGTGTCATGTGTCAAAATCCTGTCGTGCAGAGTGGTTAATACGTATAATATAAATACATCTTCGTATAATCTACCCCCGTGTATGGAGCGACCATAAACATCATTGAAGTGTCCCGCCCCACCGAATGCGGCATACATACATACCACATCATGACCACCCACGTGATTATCCTCATTTAACGCTGCGGATGGTACTCGATACATTCAGATGTCTTCAAATAACGGTACTTAATCATCTGATGATGATGAAGCTGTTTCAAATTTTAATCATTATAAGTACGAATTTTAATAAGAATTCTTATATTCGAGGCATATGTTGAATCAAGCAAGACCGTGATTTGATCTAAACAAGCCAACGCGACGTGCGTGCAAGGTTAACGTACACCGAGACCGAGCTCCCGGTACTTCAGGCAAACATTGATATAAGTGAGTAAAGGCCTCAGATGGGGGACTTTGTCGGTACTTTGATCGTCAATAAAGGTCGCTTATAACTGCATCGGTTATCGCACACGAAGAACTCAAATATCCCGCGTATGAAATGTCCTCCGAATGACCGAGAACAAAAACATCGACAGACCGCACACAAGTGTAGAGGAGTCCCCGACCACAGCTAGCCCTGCGCTCCGAGCCTGTGTTGCCTCCGAAACTGTGTCTCGCACACGCCACCCCGATTTTGCCAATGTTCTCTCACACCGCGTGCATTTATTTCGGAGCAAGTAAATTTTTACAAGCATCTACAATTTTAACCGACTTTTTAAAAAGGTGGAGGTTATTATCCTCCTTAGACAAAAGTCTCTTGATTGTTGCGGCATTACTTCGTAGCGACCGCACGTGCTCACGAACGT
This sequence comes from Ochropleura leucogaster, assembly GCA_958449745.1. Classification (NCBI taxonomy): domain Eukaryota; kingdom Metazoa; phylum Arthropoda; class Insecta; order Lepidoptera; family Noctuidae; genus Ochropleura; species Ochropleura leucogaster. Next base: position 15,502,459 of record OY288224.1, read on the forward strand.
TATCATTCGCGGCCGTCATTGATAACGCGTGAGTAGCTGAAGGCAAAGGAAACGGAAAAACCAAATTCAACGAAAGAAACGAGTTCTTTACTTAGTTTGCTTGCGCTTCGGCGGTGGATTTATAACGAACGGAAACCGTGAACATACACCAGCTGGCAGTATCAGACTTCTAACCCACCAAGCAATATGATGCTGGCGACTTTGTTCCGCCAGTTCTTGCAGGCTAAAACACTAATGTCTAAAGGCTGGCTTTGGAGAATTGTCTTCTGTAATTTTTGACGTTCAAAAAAATGCAGATTCTAAGTTTAATTTGAATAAATGACTTTTATTATTAGATTTGAAGAAGATTCTGTCCAGCAGTGGGCTGTGGGATACACGGGTAGCGCATATTCCAAAATCCGTTTCATTATAGGATGACGAATTAAAGTCGATCGCATGACTCAGTGTAGGTAAAGTATCGAGTCGCGTCGCGTCGCGTCATTACAAACCGTGAACGAGTTTGTCCGACGCCGAGGGCCGGCCGCGCTCCGAGCGCGAGGCTGGCCGATCGTTTACTTGCTATTACGAGCTCATCAACTTAGTGACGTAGGCGACCATTAGGGACACTTGCCATACAGACATACACACACGAAACAGTTCACTATGTGTGTATAGCGCATACTTCTTGTGGCAGTAATGATGGATTGTAAAAGATAAACATCATATTTTTATTTTGTTTTTTTTAATTGTTTTGCTGATATCGTAGGTAAATAATAACAGCCGCACCTGTTCATCTTCAAGGTTAAATCGAGCTTGCGTAGCTCGGTCCGCGGATGGGTGATGATACACGGAGTTGTATCCGTGGCTCGGTAAGCTCGTAAAGCCGTTGGTCACGGCTGTCATTTGTAGATGTTTAGTATTCGTTACAGGTCATTAGTGAGCCGAAAGTCTGACAAGCAGTGTTCCAAGGGCCACCGTACTACCTACTGGGTGACCGGCGGGGACGGTCAAATAGGCAGCCACTCCATGTACAATACTAATATTCAGCTGCAGCAGGGGAAACTTGCGAACTAATCATTATTATATTCAAAGATACGTCAATGAAGCGGTAGTGTGTCTGTCTGTGTGGACGCGGATGACGACAACACGTGCGACAAGCTGTGTGCCGACTGCCCCAACGTGTCATGAGCCACAATTACTCATCATTACCGTTTTGTTAAAACCCGCAAACCTTCACCGCACTAACAAGTTTATATCGACAACGGAACGTGAATCAAAGCGGTAAGGAGCGAGCTTCACATCAAATTGTTTCATTCATTGGTGTTCTGATGTACGACTAGCGGTACGACTTCAAACGGTGAAACTTGTGTATTAGCTATTAACACGTGGTGTCGACAAGCCACCACGACGCAGCCATCAATGACCAGAAAACGATCCAAGTAATAAACCGACGAGTAGTTAGTGTGCTCTGATTGTAACTCTTCAATAACATGTCATATCTATGAAGCGGACAGACAGGTTTAAACTAAATTAGCTAGCGGAACTCGACACACGTGATGGGTATCGTTTCTGACCCTAAATAAAAGTATTTAAGTATTATTTATGTTCCATCACGTGTATGGAGTTTCTGTAAGTAATTCAGTTCGTCGTCGTACTGTTACAGTGCGCTAAAGTGGCGGTTAGTCACGGAAGCACACATCGCCAGGCTCCTGCTCGTACTCACTGTACTTAGTGCAACACATTGCAACTCATTCACAAGTCATTGTTTTAATGTTCGATACAACTGTTGCACGACAACGCACTGAACATACAAAGCGTTTCATTTACAAAATGATAACGTCGATTTATTTACACAATAAAGCTGCTGTGTTATGAATTAGTGCCAAAATCAATAACGGTCAATTGGCACGCACCGCGGTTAGGTAGTGCTCATCACATTTAATTAAATCGGTGAAATTAACCTTATAAAGTGTGGTGACATACCTGTAGCATCAGGCGCAGTGGGCGCGGGCGGGTAGGGCGCCTGCGTCGAGAACTGCGCGGGCGCCGCGTGCGGGTAGGGCGCCCCCGTGGGGTACGGGGCGCCCGTCGGGTAGGGCGACGCCGTAGGGTAGGGCACCCCCGCGGGGTACGCGCCGCCCGCCGGGTACGGCGCCTGGCTCGGGTAGCCCGCGCCTACCGGGTACACTGTCACTGGTTGAGCTGTTGATAACGTTATAGTCAGCGACAGTATACGTGTAGTGCGACTAACGATGCACACAGACAAACTGACATATTGTGCTGCATACTTATTTTGGCTCTTGAATGAACTATCAAGGTGGGCGCTGTTCGAAATTGTCTGTGTGTAATCACATTATATATCAAGATGGCCGTCTTAAAAGAGCAAGCACCAACAGAACTATGCAGTACTTACTTACAATAACAATATAGAATGATATCGACATGCACAACACTCGACACACAAGCGCGACTACAAGAATGTACATCAACACATGCTTCGTACTGAACTTATTTAGTGTAAACTATCACATAAGCACACTCGGCTTCTGTAAAACTACATTAAACGTTCCCGTGTTGAGAACATTTAATGAACATTTAATTGTGCCATGCTCGAGTATGACATGCTTGCCTATTATTAACAAGAACATAAGCTTAAAGATGCCAGACAAATGATTTGGAAATGGTTCTCGTCATCGCCATGATCTGTTTCCACTGGCAAAACATGTTGTTAAATGAGATAAACAATTTCAACTAATAGAAACAAACAGATGTCAACATGCTTAGGGAACATGTCGCCAGTGGGAACGCGCAGGTGGTGGGGCTGGCGGGGATGGCGGGGCTGGCGGGGATGGCGGGGCTGGCGGCCGCGTTAGGATGCGTATGAGGATGACTAGCTACGCTACCTTGTGCTGCGCTCTCACCGGGGTATATCGGCGCGGCGTACTGCTGCTGCGGGTAGGGCGCCGGCACCGCGTCGTCGCGGGGGGGCGCTGCAAGCACACAACGCGTTACGTCACGTCACACCTCAACACGACATATTTTATACATACTTCACAACTTCGACAAAGTGTCTAAACATGCGCATCGATTCGATGCCCGGTTTCCATTAGAGCGGAGACAAGCAGCTCAGTGATGGTACGAGTAAGCAACCCAATCACAAGATATTCCAGCTCCAGGCCCACACACACGGCCGTACTCACAAACGCTTGGATTCGATTTCAAATCAAAGGGTTTTGTAGTTACGGGGTCAGAATCGTAGTGTAGTGATTCCGGCACGTGTTCTCTTTGCTACGCTCTTCTCCGTTTTGGTGGAAACTGGGTCTACGTATCTGGCAGGGATAAGCCGGGTCCACTGCGCCATGTTTAAATATCACAATATCTTTTGTTAACATAAGGGGGGCTTGGCTTAATATGAAATGTTCGCCGCAACGGACGGATAACATCTTATTATAAAATGTTTTGTAAGAAGCTAGGCGCAGGCGCAGCGGACCTTGCATTAGTAACACGTTACAAATGTAGAGCAACTGCATGGGGAGGTGAAAATTACCTTCATTTATCAAACGATTTACGAATAAAAACCGTATTTCAAAAGATTGGCAGTTAAATAATTTTGTAGATCGTGAAAGTTTCATAAAAATACACCTAATTTACCTGATCATCGCATTTTTCTCGCGTTACAAAAATTAATGAAATTCGTATATCAAATTATTAGTAAACAAAAGGAAGAAACTTGCTAGTGAATTGTTATTTGTGATACCCAATCTATTAAGATCAATGTAAAACTGTGTTAGAACGGAATGAAATGGAATTCGGATCAGAATGGACTAGAAGACTGAGCTAAACGATGCCATTGGGTGCCATCGAACACCGCCAGGGTCAAAGTGTCGAGTTAACTTAACGGAGAATGTATTAATTTAATTGTTAATAATTAATTTCTCACAAAAGTATGTACTACATGAACCACAGAAAGCGCTCGTCATTGCCGTGGCGATGACACAGCCATGGACCGCTAGCGCACGCGGAGAAACCCCAACGCAATACAACATCATATATTATCAAGTTATCATCTTTAAAACTGCGGGGCTTAAATGGCTTCATAATACAAATTACGTATTTAAAGTGAAAATTCACAATATCAACTGCGTTTTCGACGCACCACAGTCAGTCCGAATTTGCTTTAACCCTTCCCCAGTCCAATGTCCTGCAAATAGAATTATTGTATGTAGCAGTTGGCGGAGTGTGTACTCACGCGCAATGATACGGCCGCGCGACTTGCTCCGGCAGCAGCAGCGGCAGATGATGGCCAGCAGGATGGACGTGACCACGGCGGCCGCCAGCCACAGTAGCAGCTCCATGCTGGGCCCTTGATGCACGGTCACCGGGTAGCGCTGCACACAACACAACACACGCTACACTATATATCATGGTACACCTAAATCAAGTACCTATATTCATTTCCCACTAGGCAGCTGGATCAAGAGCTTCACTCATAAAGCGGTACTCCTGGACACAGCGTGTATCTGCTGGGAGCTGCTTCTCCCTGCAGCCCTGACCGCAATTAGCTTGGACCATACTCTGTTTTCAGTACCGGTGACCTACTCATTTTATATTTAAATGTTGTCTTTTTTATTTACTTCATTTAAAAATATATTAAATATTTTGAAGATAAGTTATAGGAGCTCGTGGCTAAATAATAGCAGCCGCTCGGGTCGATTTTTAGGTTAAGCCGCGCTTGCCTAGGTTGGTCTGTGGATGAGTGACCACCCGTTACATACCGAGTTTCCTCCGTGCCTCGGAAAGCACGTTAAGCCGTTGGTCCCGGCTGTCATTTGTAGATCTTTGACAGTCGGTACAGGTAATCAATGTCCCGAAAGTCTGACAACCAGTCTTACCAAGGGGTATCGTATTACTCAGTACTAACTGGGTTGTGGAGGTCAGATAGGCAGTCGCTCCATGTAAAATACTGATATTCAGCTGCATCCAGTTGGACTGGAAGCCGACCCCAACATAGATGGGAAAAGGCTAGGCAGATGATGATGAAGATAAGTTATACAAATAAATAATCTATAAGTAGAAGAGATGGTGACGGGCCCTAAGATAAAGTATGATAAGGTTGAAATAAATTGATTTTGTCTAGGCAAGCATGCTCCACCCCAGGCAGCATCACCACATCACATCAGGCAACTTGTGAACTAAGGTAAGCCTATTACGTATTAAAAAAGTAATAGGCATGGACTTATAGGTATGTAAACAATTTAGCTGATGGCAGCGAGTCCACAATACACGCAGTATTTAGAAGTCCTATCTTCTAACAAAATGACGTGGGCAGGCTAACAATCTACTAAAGCCACGTCACTTCCCGTGCAGGGGCTACGGGTGCCTGCATGCCGTGCTGGGACTAGATAACACACAGTTACCAACTGTGTGTGCATTATCTAGCACTGGGTTTGGGTCGACTGTATAACAATATCAATTAGCTAATTGATGACATTATTTAATACAATTTACCAAACAGTGAAGGTATAAACTGGTCGGACCACATTTTTGTAAAAACAACAAACCATGTAGTACTCATTCCCAACCAAGAGTAGTTTCACAGATATCAAGCCATATGTTTGTGCTTGTAGTAGCATGTCCAATGACAACATCAAGTATTATTGTTATGCAGTGTTCCACACAAGTTGTTGGTGCACTCTGACTCTTGCTATTCTCAATCAGGCATACCTCATTATTACTAATAATTGGATTACACATTGATACTCTTAGTTGCTGATCTCTATCTGCTAGTGGAGTCAACGAGTTAGTGTTGCTGACTTGCTAAGAGAAATATCAATTAAATAATATAAATATCAATATAATGTAGGTAACTAGAATGGAATGCAGTTCTCTACTGTACACCATTTATGTACATTATTAAATGTACCTTTGCCCTTTTGTGTGTTCAAAGTATTCAATGAATAATCCTTCATATTCAAATCAAAGAGATTATAAAATTTCATCATCTGGCTTATATTTTCACAAGTATATTGGTGTGAACTTCTAGTCCAACCAGATGCCTCTTCATGTCAGTATGATACACAGGGCAACTGCATATCTGTATGAGTTGCTGCTCATTTATTAATTTGTATTGAGACTTGAACTTTTACAGATGTCATTGTAGCCACAGTTGGAGTAGGCCCAACTTATCACATGTATTGATACAGAGATTATTGAGTGCTGACGTAACTTGTTATCAATGACAAACAAACTACATACATTACCCATTATGTATCCGCCAAACTACAAAGCAGAACTGTGAAAAGTGATGTTATCTAGCCATCTTAATAAACTAAGCTTTGTACACACTCTAGCATAACATAGTACTGTAGACATACAATGTGAAGGACACACTCATTTGCCGTAGTGTTCAATTTCAGCAAGGCACATTACAGGAATGTTGATCAAGTTACCTGTGCACACAATACCTGCAACAACACTTAGCAATCAGGCACAATGACACTGTGAGCTGCACATTACCAACACAACAACACTAGAGAACCGCTCAGCAATTTAAGTAACACTACACTCAACTGACACTCAACACCTCCGGGCATAGACTACACTATCACACATGTACATACCTATGCTGATTCCTGACTGTTAATCAAAATGTAATATTAGTACTTTTGATAAAAATTTGAAGCAGTGAAGATAACGAATCAGTGCAGCTCGTCCGCGTGCGACATTCGCCACTGTCGGCTCTGTCGCACTCGTGACGCTCCCACCTACCTTGTACAAGTCGTCGTCGTCATAAGACTCATTCAACTCGAACATCCCTTGCAATTATAAAACAATAACAATGACACTTCGCTCCACTTCACTGAGCCGCCTTCACGCTACTGACTACTGACTCCAGCGCTGGGCACTCGACACACACAAAACACTCATCGCAATGAGACGTGAGTCACCTCTGCCACTCTCCGCCTCTGCGGTCGGTGCGAGGCGCGACAAACCACTCGATGCACGGGGATTTCCGATTTTTTACAAGGAAAACAAGATACGATTACGATACAACAAAGCGCTTATTGAATTATACTAATCGCAAAATAAAAATTGATAGCACTTAGGGCTAAACGGGAGTTCTGCGTATCTAGTTGAACGGAAATTCATTGTGTGCACAAAGCTTCTATGAAACAAACATAATTATCAAAGGTTTTACACGAAAAATCCTAATAAAACATAATAGAATGACGTTTTACCTATAGCTTCGGGCGAGCGCGAGCGTATCGATAAAGATAAAAATTAGTGAGGCGATACCGATTGTAAAACGAGTGTGATGTTTGTTGGATACCTGAATCGAATTAAGTCGAAGGCGTCGATGCACTTAGAGTTATGATTGTTCAAAAAAGAAACCATTTTAATCACCCAGTAAACTTCAATAAATAAATACTTACGACTTTTATAAAGCGTATAACTATGCCTCCGAAATCACGTCAGGATTATGCTTATGCTAGTTACCGACTGTTTAATTTAGAACATTACAATGGTCAGAAACAATAACTTTGAGGTAAATAGGTATTTATGTATTTGAGTGATAACTACCGGAAAATTTAAAGGATTTTTTAAAACTGATTAGAAATACCTCACAAATAATTATGTTAAACCACTTTAAAAAAGAAATACCAGCCGTATGCTTTTTAAGGCCTTTTTTACCCGACAATTTCAGACCAATTTAATATATTTTTCGCATTTGGATAGATATTACTTAATGGTGGTATCGTTTAAAGTATAGATTTGATGCTCCTTGTCTAAGACATACAATGGAACTTTTCAATAATAGACTAGGATATTATGTACGTAAATATATGTGTTTGGATATTATGTATTGTTTACACAATTTCATTCTGCCTTTATGCTAAAATATTTCCTTTCACTAGTTTTGTTAATTTACATTTCATGTGCGTAGTCATAAATTGTTTACCGCCTACAAAACATACCAAAATGTAAAAAAGAACTAACTTTAGAAGTTACTACCGATTTCTGAAACTAAAGTAAGTTACTAGCCTACATCATTCTACTGCAGAGCAAGACCCTTTTTTTGCGAATGGGAAATTATTAAATAAATTATTTGTGTGTCAGTGTCAAGTGTCACACTTGTACTGACTAAAACCAACCCATGTTCCTTTTATTGCCCTTTATGTTTTAGGGCCGCGGTACCTCTTTCGAGCAACCCGCAACCCCGCCAGGCGGTGGCCCTAGTCAGGCTCATCTGCTTTGCTGACATCTCTTTGAGGTCGTCGACAGGGCATGTCGTCAATAGATGGAAGGACGGTGAGCTACCCATTGCTCACCGTCCACAGGCCCTACGGTGGTCGTGAATCGTTGCGCAGCGCCCGACGCCCGGGGCGTTACCTACGGCAGCTGGGTTGGTTTGAGGTTCACTTCCTCAATCACCCGGCAACCTCCTTCGCTATCATGAATGCTTCGCAGCAGGAGGTGACCGCTTCCCATTCCCTCTCGCTCCCGACCATGGACTGAACCAGAACCGGATGCGGGAGATCGCCGCCCCCAATCGCCTTTACGAGGGCACGGCGGTGCTCCGCCCAAGCTGGGCAGACCACCACTTAACTCTTTTTTTTCTCTTATGGACTTTTTATGGTATTTAGTTGTATCTGGGTGTCAAACCAAGAAAACTTTTTGTGTAAAGTGCAGTATCATGTGTATGTGCACAAATCTCATTATTTCCGCGTTCAGATTTCCGTGATTCGAATAAGTGTGGGATACATTTTACAAACACTGCTGGCTCATAAATAAACATACACGGTATGGTAAGTACTTATCTTATATTTTTTGAATAATGGCAAGCAACTATCTGTTGATTTTAGTTTGAAAACAGATCTTAAGCATTTTTGTGTGTCCTAAAGGCGATGTCGTTATCTGTGTTTACAGTGAATGTAAAAATACAGCATAATTATTATAGTTATACGGAGTACATTATTTCAAATCGATTCAACTCACAAAAATCGAATCGTTTTTGACTCCACTATTTATGACATTTGGTTTGACAATCATTTGCTATGTTTGCGATTTTAGTACGGAAAAAAAAGTGAAGATCTTTTTTTGCGACTTTTAATTGTACATAATTAAAATAAAACTTTTTTGAAGTCATAATTTTATATTAGAACAAATGAACCGGTTCTCAAGAAATGTGCAATTTCTCTTCAAACAAAAATGCCGTTTCAAAACGCAAATGTCACTTTGCAGTACCTTCAATTATTACAAACGTCATGTCAGCTGTCAGATTTTCAAAATATATAATATAACCTGAAAAAAAACATCTCAGTCTCACTAAACTTCTTCCTTTCTTGTGTGAAATCTTGATTTTCATAAAGTTGTACACAATGTTTCCCGGAATCTTGAAGACATTGTTACCGTTCCGGCAGGTGCTCGTCGTTCAGTCGTCACACTTGCACAGCACTGCCGCTGATTATGCTGCTGTTAAGAAAACCACATCCGCCGCAGGAGGTGATATTAATATCTGTTATTGTTCTATTAAAATCCTTTCAGAAAATTGACGTTGTTAGCTTCTAACAATAAGAATTATTAGAAGTTCGTATTTAACATTTTCTGGTTTATAAGGGTTGTATAAAAAGCCATGGAAGTGCTTTCCACATGGACTGGTTGCAAATATTGCAGTACTGTAGTTTAAGAAACAGGTGTAACAGTGGTCTGCGTCACAATGTCCGTTTGGATTGAGGAGCGGTTTCACAATTTGAAAAGGAAAAACACCTCATTATATTTAGGAAAGCAGATTAATTAATTAGTAAGTAGAATGGGTCTGCTTCCAGGTGTGATGGGCCTGGGCAAGGGCAAAAAGAAGGGAAGCAAGCTGGGTACTATGGAGAAGAAGGAGATGCCGGTGGAGACTGACCCTCAGAAGCTCGTCCACTATGTGTGTGGCTCCAACATCTATGTCACTGGAGAGGATGTCAAGGTGATCCATTATGTGATTAATGACAAAAATACTTTTCATTCTGTTGCTGTGGTTATTCTGAATAACACAACTGAACCACAACACTGGACCTACACCAGGTTACAGTTTATTTTGGCAACCACACTACCCTTTTGAAGGTGTTGTAGTAAACTAGACAGTTCATTTATTGGTTTTTCTTACATATAGCTTTGAAATATTTCTTATTAAAAAAAATGATAAAAAAAACATTTAAAAATAGTAGCCCACCAGTATCAGGAACAGGATCCAAGCTACCGGCGGTCAGGGCTCCAGAGAAAGGAACCTCCTGACAATACGAGCTGTGTCTAGGAGTACCGCTTTCTGCATCAAGCCCTTGATCCACCTGCTTAACGAGAGTGAGTCAAGATGGCGGGTGTACCATAGCGAATTAAATTATACCAATTACCAAAAAAATTTACCTAAAATTTACAATTTAGTACCTAGGTCTAAAAAATATGTACCTCTTTCACAAAAAAAAATATTTAGAAAGTAAGGTACACCCGCCATATTGGCGTCAAGATGGCGGGTGTACTATAATGTTTTATTATTTAACCATAAGTCATAAAATATAATTACACCAAAAAGGAGAATGACCACGACAATATGGACCACGGTTCAGAGTTGCATCAATTCCAAAGTTGTTTTAGATGGTTTATACAGTTCTGTCACGGCACTCGTGTAGATCGCACGCACGCGACTATCGATTACGGTGTAGAATTAACAAATTATATCGACGCGCTCATCGGTTATGCAGGATTATACCTAATAATGGCTACAGATGATCGTGGACGAGAAAAAATAAACTTTGATCAGAAGGATACGGAACTAAAGCAGTTAGATAGATGGATGGCACAAATAGAAGACGAAGAAAATAAAAGTGGTTCTTTAGATAATATTAATGACCTAAACTGCTGTGAAGTACAAACTATGGAAGAAGATGTAGTAATCGATAAACCGACAAAACGAGAAAGAGATGAGGACGCACAAAGCTGGACTAAAGTTGAGAATAATAGAGGAAAGAAACAGAAACAAATCAAGAAAGAGGTATTTATTTGGAGCAAAGAGAAACTACCGAAACAGTTTGCTATCGCAAAATTGTTTAACGGTGTGGGTTTGACTGATATAAACAACATTAAGTATATTAACCCATATAAGTTAAGAATTGAGTGTTCAACTGAGGAATGTGCGGTTAAGTTGTTGAACTGTCAAGAATTTCAAAACAAAGATTGGAAGGTTTATAGTGCAATGGACGTAAACATTTCTTACGGAATTATACGGAATGTGGACCTCGAGCTGTCTGACGAGGAGGCATTAAATACGATCAAGTGTACTAATGATATTCCAATTGTAAACCTAAAACGACTACAAAGACGAGATGAGGGAGGCAGCTGGGTACCTAGTGAAGTAGCTAAGGTGGGCTTCAGAGGTTCACACCTACCAGCATTTATATATGTGGACTGTTTACGTGCCAAAGTTGAGCCTTATGTTTTCCCTGTAACGCAATGTTCGAACTGTTGGAAGTTTGGTCACGTAAAAGCAAGATGCACGTCTAAAAAAACGATATGTCCTAAGTGCACAGAAGAACACATAAACTGTGAAATTACAAGTTTTAAATGCGTGAACTGTCGAGGTGACCACATGGCGTTGAATAGGAGTTGTCCTATATATGCACGAGAGAAGCGCGTGAGGGAGCTCATGTCAGAATACAACTGCACATATCAAGTAGCCTGCAATATGTACGTTCGACCTAAGTCATCAACTTTCTTTCAAACGGTAAGAGATATCGATAAGCCGAACACTGACACCAACAACAGCTTTAATGGTTTAATAATGGAAGAAACGGGAAACAATCACAAATATACTCCGAGTCAATTCCCACCTTTGTTTACGCAGAGACGACCAAAATCACCTCAAGCAAATAATAATATAAATAAACAAACACATTCGCAAAGCACAAGTAAAACGGATAGGTGGGGACAGCGCGAGTCACCGGACTGCATTCCAGAGCAACCAGCTGTTTCTGATAACGATGTCGGCGACAACGTAAACAACAGCCGGCAGGTACATATTGACGAGTTAATTAGAAGATTAAAAAATATTATTTATATGCAAGGTTTGAGTTTTAAAGAAAAATTTTATAATGTAATTAAGTGTTGCATTGAATGGTTAATATTAGTTGTAGTAGATCGTATATCTGAGTGGCCTATTTTGAATAAGTGTTTAGAGTTTATTTTCGGACTTAGTAAGTGATGGGCCCTACAGATAAAATTGTTAACTTAAAATTGTTGCAGTGGAACTCACAAAGTTTAAGACCTAAAATTAAAGCCCTGGAGAATTTTTTGTTGATAGGTAAAATTCACATTTGCATAATATCTGAGACCTGGCTAGAACCAGACAGCAGTTTAAAAATTGGTAAATATTGTATTTTTAGACAAGATCGAGACGATTCATACGGCGGGATTGCAATTGTAATACATAACTCCATCAGGGCACAGATATCCAATTTTAGCTTAAGTAATCGAAACATTCAAGTTCTCCATATGAAAATATTTAACTGTAACTTCTTGGAAAATATTGTTGCGGTGTACTGTCCTCCTAATATTCATACCACAGATGAAGATTGGAAAATGCTATTTTCTAAATGGTCAAATAAAACTTTTATAGGGGGCGATTTCAACGGCCATCATACAAATTGGTCATACAAAAACGATCGTAGGGGTTCACAAATTCACGATGCCGCTGATGATTGGCAATATGTTTCTCTCAATACTGGAGAACCCACTAGACTTAAGTTAGTATTAAATAATCTTCAAGAAAGTGCGCCTGACATCACGTTTGCATCATCAGATATTGCACTCCGGTTCAAATGGAATGTAACGCATGAAACTTTAGGAAGTGATCACTTAATGATTCTTATAACTACAGAATTATCATGTAATAACCCTTTACAATCAAAACGTAACTTTAAAAAGGGTAATTGGCAGAAGTACAAAGAAATAATTAGAAGTAAAATAAGTAATATTAGTTTAACAGGTAACACCCAACAAGTTTATGATGACTTATTAGATTTAATTAATTTTGCAGCTCAAGGATCAATTCCAAACATTAAGATATGTGAAGATCCCACCAGTAAATTTATTCCAAGATCATATTGGTCCTCTGAGTTGTCTAGGGCAGTCGCGGAGCGCAGATTAGCATTAGCTCAGTTTAGGAAGAACCCTACCCCCACAAATTTTATATTTTTTAAACAAAAAGTTGCTACAGCACAGAGACTAATACGTAAAGCTAGTTCAGAATCTTTTCATAAATTCTGTGACAGTATGAATGAGATGGTATCTAGTAGTGAGTTGTGGAACAAAATGCGATGGCTCAAAGGATATCGTACTAGTAGAACTTGTTTGGATGCAGAGAAGGCTAGTGAATTCTTACGACAATTAACGCCAGATTATGTGTTACCACTATGCCCTGTCTTTAATTCAATTAATTTACAGTTGGAGGCACAGGTTTCGGAACAGGAACTCACTAATGTACTGAAGATGAAGGATACCGCTCCAGGGGTGGACGATATTTCTTACTCCATGATTTATAATTTTCCCAGCAAACAGCTGATAGTGGATTTATTTAACAAATGTTTGTCGGAAGGTGAGGTCCCAAGACAATGGAGGAATGTAAAAGTAGTGCCTGTTCCTAAACCTGGACGCGATCCAAACAATATAACATCTTTGAGACCTATCTCACTCATTTCTTGTCTTTGTAAAACCTTACACAATATTATAACGAGACGTCTTGAATGGTTTTTTGAAAATAATTGTCTATTTTCCAAGAATACAGTTGGATTTAGAAGATCACAATCATGCCTCGACAATCTTGTACGACTAGTATCACAAATCCAGATAGGCTTTACTAATAATCAAAAGACACTAGGATGTTTTGTTGACATTGACAACGCTTATAATAATGTGAACATAATGAAAGTGGTATCTAAGCTAGATGAAATGGGGGTGGGGGCTTCTATATGTAAATATATATGGGGATACTTAAGAGAGAGACATTTAGCCGTGTCACAAGTAGGGAGTAATGTTTCAATTACAAGATGGACATGCAAGGGTTTGGCCCAAGGAGACCCTATGTCCCCAATATTATTTAACATAGTTACTAGTGATATTTGCAAAGAAATTGTGAGTGTTTATGTATCCCAATACGCTGATGATTTCGTCCTCTATATTTCTGGACAAGACATTAGATTTATGACAACAACCCTTCAGGAAGCGATAGATAATTTGACGAGTTTGCTGGGAGTCTTGGGCATGGAACTGTCTCCCACGAAAAGTAAAATATGTTTATTTTCTAGAGGAAGGACACTACATCAGGCAAATATCTATAACAACAATGTCTGTTTGGAAACTGTTTCTGTGATTAAATACTTGGGTCTCTGGCTAGATTCATCATTGAGGTGGCGCAAACAGATTAACGAAACTTGTGAAAGAAGTATGAGATTGTTAAATGTTATTAAGGTGCTAGCAGGTTCAACATGGGGAGTCCATCCATTGCACTTAAGACGACTATATATTGCAATAATTAGAAGTCGGTTGGATTATGCAAGTTTTTTATTTGACAGTAGCGCTAAGACTAATATTTCGAAATTAGACAAAATCCAAAACCAAGCCATGAGAGTAGATGGCGGTTTTTTAAAAAGTTGTCCAATCCATGCGATGGAATCGGAGTTATGTTTACCACCATTGTATATTAGACGAAAATATTTAGCTGCAAAATTTTTCTTAAAAGCTAAGTCTATTATTGACGGCGCCACCATCTTAACGATATCAAAATTAACATCGATATGCAAACAGGAATCATATTGGCGCAATAAGAAAAAACCGTTGCTAACTATCGTACACAGTGAGTTGTCCAATCAGATTTTACATCGATCTAAAGTTCTAGAGATGTTCTCACTGTCGACATGGATGACAAATATTGACATAAATTCTCACATTAACCTTAATATTAATGATATAACAGGACCTAAAAGATCTCATACTTCTGGAACACTTTTAACTAAAACTTTAAAAACTATCACACAAAACTATGACGGATTCTATCAGATTTACAGTGATGGGTCCAAAGACAATAATGGAACAGGAGCTGCCTTTTTTGATCCTCAATCGCATACAGGAGCAAGTTTCACACTGAACTACGAAGTTTCTATAATGGCAGCGGAATTGTATGCTATTTCGGAAAGTCTATCATACTTGATGTCATGCAATCATTCAAAATTTTTGATTCTTAGTGATTCAAAAAGCGCGTTGCAGCATATAGCTCGGTGCACCTCGGGCATACGAGGTTTGCCCGTAGCTTATACCATTTTAGAATCATATATAAGATTAAGGGAAAATGGCAAAATAGTTAAATTCCAATGGATTCCATCACATGTTAGTTTGGTGGGAAATGATCAAGTGGACAAATTGGCAAAAATAGGAACCTACGAAGGAACATCTGTGAGTCATCTACCCTTCTTTACGGATATTTTGAGAGATGTCAAAGTAATTTGCAACAACATGTGGAAGACTTACTTTGACAAAAGATCTGAAGAGAAGGGTATTTGGTACAGGACAATCCAATCTGAACCACCAAGGATTCCTTGGTTCTCTGGGGTCCCGATAAATAGACGATTGTTAATAATAAGCATGCGTCTGCGATCCGGGCACATTCCATTGAATGCGTTCGGGCATCTTATGAAGGTTGTTGACACCCCAAACTGTCTGATTTGCAACATGAGGGAAGATGTTTACCACGCTTTGGTAGAGTGTGCCCGGGTCGGAGAAGAACGGAGGGCTGTAGAAGCAGAAGCCGGAATTAGTTTAAGATACGTTGGATTGTGTAACTCAATCTTGTCTAAACCTACCTCCAAATTAGCTCTTAAGTTATATCACCTGATTGTTAAGTTAATTAAGTTAAGATCATAGTTATTACCTTATTTACTATATTTAAATTGTTAAACTACGAGGCTGGCATAATCGCTTGCGACTAAAGCCTTTTTTTTCTAAATAAAGATTATAAAAAAAATAAAAAGATGGTTTATAAATTAACCAAATAAATGTACGTTTGCCCAGCACGGCCCCTCAGAATTTGCATTTATGGTGTACACCATTGCAATGTACTCGCCTCTAGCAGTATATGTACCGATTTCTTTTACAATGTACCTCTATACTTTTGAAGAAATATGCAAAAAAAGGTGGCCGTGCCAGCCAAACGCTTTCAGCACGGCCCCCCATGTAACTTGAATAATACATACCGTATTAACAAATGTCTATAACTCAAGAAATGTACTCTATTAATACGTTATATGTGCCGCAACAGTTATTGTGAATTCATAATAACAAATAATATATAGATGTGGATAAGGGGCCGTGCTGGAAAAAAACATTTTAAGAAATATCTAAAAAAGACAAAACATACTTAGCCAAAAACTATTAAAAAATAATTGAAGTTTAGCAAGTAACATATGTACCGCATTGATTTCTCATACAACTTGTTATATTGTGAAAAATAAATCTATTTTAGTTCATTCAGCACGGCCCTCTATAGTTGCCTATATCTTTTTAAATAAGCCGTGTATGTTTACAAAATTCGACTTCCTGAATAATATATAGGAGTACATTCCTTTCAACTAAATTGCAATTCTGCTGTATCAATACTTTAGAAGATAAATTCAATCTAAAATATACATACATACACATTCTATTTCAAGGACGAAAATGGATTGTTAAAATAAACGGGTAAGTAAGTTTTAAGTTATAATATAATTTATTTGTATTTAAAAAATAGATTTGATGTAAGTATATCTAGGTAAGTGCATGTAGGAATTGAACTTGACCCTAAAGAAGATTGCGTAAAAGATTGCGTAAATAAATTACCCAATAGCGGACAAATTTTAAACTTTGAGAAACATTGAATATTTTGTTTTTAAACTTTGAGAAACATTGAATATTTTGTTTTATTGCGTAAAAGATTGCGTAAATAAATTACCCAATAGCGGACAAATTTTAAACTTTGAGAAACATTGAATATTTTGTTTTTTTTAGCATTTCTCATTCTGAATAACATTTATTTAAACATATTATAAGTTGTGTTTTTTCTAGGGGAAGGTTATAAGCACGCTTTATACAGGGTCATTGAAAAAATACCCGAAACCTCTTAATCCTGCCTTCATATCATGACCCTGAACAACATTTGTTCTACGACTTTGACCTCAACTAAACAACGTAGCCAAAAACAATTTGTTTTCATTTATTTGACATCTGTAAAATTTGCGTATACTACACGCGTACCCACTTTGATAGCCGCGCCGCGCGCATGTTAAATTGGACCTTGTCGACTTGCGTTTAACAAGGTAGGTACCGTACCTACAGAAGATTTGCTCAATTATTGGCGATTATTAAGTGCAAGCAACCAAAATCGAGTAAAATAATAAATGTAGGCAACATACAAGTAGTACATTGACCCCTGAATATTTCATCGCATTACAAGTATGTACCTACATAACACATTCTTCAATATCAGATGGATGAAGTAAATTGAATTCAAAATATGAAACCGCTAATATGTACTTAATTTACTAATACGCGCGAATTTCGATAGCGGTATACGCGCACGCGTGTTCTTACGAGTAAGGCACTCATGCGACTGTCACCCCGAACCCCGCGCTGTGCGCCCGCTCGCTTCCTTGAGCGTGGCGCGCCGTTTGATCTAGCCGCGCCGGCGCGGCCGGGCGGCTGCCTTTCGTCGGTCACCGCACTCACCGCATAAATGATATATGCAAAATTTTGACTAAGTTTATTTTTTTGTATGGAAAAAAAAATCTTCGAAATTTGAAAAGTCGTAGAACAAATGTTGTTCAGGGTCATGATATGAAGGCAGGATTAAGAGGTTTCGGGTATTTTTTCAATGACCCTGTATATTTTTTATTTCTACCACGCGAGCCGAACCGTAAGTTAAAGCTAGTCCACTTAGAAATTCGTTTATTTAATATATTATCCCACTAGATAGGCTTTGAGGAAAAGAAAACGATTAATTACTTGACGCCAAGAATCAGTTATTTTTATTTTTAATGTTTTTGATGGGTACCTATACCTACCCTGTGTCATTCTCACAATTAAGACGAATATAACGACATCTCTCAAGTTGAAATTAATAAAGCCGTTTAGACTACAAAGCGTGCCAAAGAAATGAAGGTTGCTACATATCTACATTCATTCACTCGAAAAACCTTACCGTCCTTCTGGTACAGTCGGGTAAAAAGAATGTTTATTTCAATGTAGTCACATAATTTAATTAATATAAGTACATAAATATAGAACATTTATGTACCTACCTACCAAATATATGAAATCATGGTCACCCCATCAGTTTTAATGTATGTATATTTTAGATTGAATTTATCTTCTAAAGTATTGATACAGCAGAATTGCAATTTAGTTGAAAGGAATGTACTCCTATATATTATTCAGGAAGTCGAATTTTGTAAACATACACGGCTTATTTAAAAAGATATAGGCAACTATAGAGGGCCGTGCTGAATGAACTAAAATAGATTTATTTTTCACAATATAACAAGTTGTATGAGAAATCAATGCGGTACATATGTTACTTGCTAAACTTCAATTATTTTTTAATAGTTTTTGGCTAAGTATGTTTTGTCTTTTTTAGATATTTCTTAAAATGTTTTTTTCCAGCACGGCCCCTTATCCACATCTATATATTATTTGTTATTATGAATTCACAATAACTGTTGCGGCACATATAACGTATTAATAGAGTACATTTCTTGAGTTATAGACATTTGTTAATACGGTATGTATTATTCAAGTTACATGGGGGGCCGTGCTGAAAGCGTTTGGCTGGCACGGCCACCTTTTTTTGCATATTTCTTCAAAAGTATAGAGGTACATTGTAAAAGAAATCGGTACATATACTGCTAGAGGCGAGTACATTGCAATGGTGTACACCATAAATGCAAATTCTGAGGGGCCGTGCTGGGCAAACGTACATCCAAATAACCATCTACAATTGCTTTTTTGGAATCAAAACCCGCATTTCCAAGTTTTTTTAGAAAACGTAACTTAAGCTCAAAATAGAAATATCCGTCGTGGATATAGGTCGTAGTTTGGAGAGCAGATTAATTAGCATATCTGATGGGATAGAGACTTAAATAAATCAGTACTTTGCCTCGATCAAAACAAAAAAATAATGTAATATTTAAATCGCAATGAACAAACTTAGCATGCACCACGCGCAATTGTCATTGGACTTTTTGACAATGACAAATTCAATTTGAGACACCAACACTAATGTTGCCACTTTAGATTTTAAATAAAAATCAATTACTCGAATAAATACACTCGACACATAATCAAATGACTGATTTAGTTCTATAGATAATCATTAATTTATTAAAAAGTTTCGATTTATATCAAACCGAAGCAAGTTAATTAAAAAAAATCTATGCAATCATTCATTTGCATCGTTAGCCAACACAGTGAAATTGGTTTTGAAAGCAAAATATTAATACGACTACTGTGTGTGTGAAATACTAATTATTTCACACCACAGTAGTATCATCTCGCTTTATTATTTATAAAAACCTCGCGATTTACCTTTCCAATCTATACTAATATTATAAAGCTGAAGAGTTTGTTTGTTTGTTTGTTTGAACGCGCTAATCTCAGGGACTACAGGTTGGAATTAGAAAATTCTTTTAGTGTTGGATAGTCCATTTTTTGAGGAAGGCTATATAACATCACGCTACGACCAACAGGTGCTGAACAGCGTGGGTAAAACCGCGGGGAACAGCTAGTGACTTTATATTTATATTAATTTGTAATCGTATGCAACAAAAAATCGAATACAGTTCTCAATATATTTACTTATTTTAATTATGACAACACTTTAACGTCAGAATAGCCGGCAGTAGGTAATTCATATTATCAAAACAATTTCATAACTTATTAAGTTTACAAAATAAACCCCTATAAAAAATTGGCATTCTAATTGCAGAATGTCTTCAAAAATAAAGAAAATAATTGTGATATAATTTTTATTTTGATGCATGAGAAAAACTAGTACCGTTGATGGTCATGATCCAAAAAGTACCTCAATTAAAAGAAAACAGACACTTGAAAAGTTGAATAGTTTCTGAGAAATAGTCTTAGTTTTATAGTCAACTAGCTTCTGCCCGCGGCTTCGCTCGCGTTAAATTCGGGGTAACATAGTTCCCCTTGCGCCTTATTGATTTCTAATAGCAACGCTAAGTTTTCCCTTTTCTTCCCTCTTTCTCCCTCACATCCCACTTTTTTCAAAAAAATATTAGCCTATGTCCGTCTCCTGGTTCCCAACTATCTTTGTACCAAAATTCATCAAAATCGGTCTAGCCATTAAAGCGTAAACTCACTTTCGCTTTTATAATATTATATATAATATATATGTAAGCATATACTTCATTTCTTTATCTTTTTCGGCTTTCATAAGGTTCTCGTCATGTGGGAGTTGGGACCGTTATGTCAACAATCATTGCTCGCCGCTCTGATCAATCCACCACCACTATATCAGGTTTATTTGCTACAATAGTCCTGTCAGTGATGATGGATCGATCCCAGTACAATGTGATATTGCCATGTTCGAGAACTGGGTTGGGCGCATACCTATAGTATGGCACTTCCGATTCACAGGATTCCGAGACAAGGCTACATTTCAGAGCAAGTTGCTGATGGATAATTAAATTCGCTATAAATGGTACACCCGCTATCTTGACTCTCACCAACGAGCCTATGCACTATTAAGTCTGCGCTGTTAGTTTGTATTACAACGCTCGCAATGCGCCTTCGAACTGACCGGTTAAATGTTTTAGTAGATAGAGGGTTAGTCGTAGAGGAAGGCTGGAGAAGCGGGGGCAAAATTTTATTCTGATCTGTTATCCAGTACGCTCGGATGAGTACTTAAAAACATCGTTTGATTCATGTGGGCAGTTGTCAGTGCAGTTGTTGGCTGCGTAGTTCACTGAGTGTTTACGACATGTTTACAATGTTTGTAGTTACAAGAGGACAGCGCGTACCCGGAGTGGCTGTGGGCGCTGAACACGGGCCCCGCGCCGCGCCTGAGCGAGCTGGACCCGTCCACCAAGCGCTACTGGCTGCGCGTGCGCGCCGCCGGCATGCGCCGCAACAACAAGCTGCGCTCCATGCGCAAGTTCTAGTGCTGTGTGTGTGTGGGACTGTGCCACGGAAACAACCGGACTGACTATTTATACTGAATTAACAACATTACATGTAGCTACCTAAGAATTGTGAAACAATAAACAAGTTATACTAATTAAAGTTTTATTCAATTTACAAAGACTTCAAATAAAAACTTTTCACAAACGATTTACAAAAATTAGCTCCAAACGATGCGAATGACTTGAATTGTATTTCAACATACAAACTAAATACACTACTGAACAAATTCGAGGGAATAATATATCTGTACTGTACCCACTGTCGATGTCGTCAGTAACGACACTAGAGCCTTAGTGAGGCGCTCGGCACACACTGCTCGCTGTATTTATGACTGCAAACACTTTACGACCGCTTAGTGACAATACCGCTTACAAAACTAAAGCAGTGAATGCGTTTCAATCCACGTCTGTCTTTGTCAATGCCGAGGCGGAACGATTATGGTATGGGCCTGAGTTCGCCTGGGGTTCAATAACAAAGTGTTACCGCCTCATACGTCTGCGTCGAGACTGCAACCATGGTCGTGCCTCAACAATGACAACCGCCAAGACGTTTATGGACGTATGTAACAATATGTACAGTACCTAATTAATTCCCAAGACTTGATTGAATAGTGTAGAGAAGTTTACAATTTAGACAAAACCGAAACAACGTAATAATATATTCGTTCGATATTCTAATCGGTCCACCAAAATAAACGTTATGGCACTTTGACAATACTCAGATGAATAATCAATTTCAAAGTCATTTGATTTTTAATACAACTCTAAGTTACTTCACTGGACTGTACGATTTTTTTACCATTTACTTAACTCACACATTGACATCACTTAGCATCAACAAATGCATTAGAAACCTGAAATATCCACTTCTATATGTTCGAACAAACGAACACCACTAGAACATGGGCGGAGCTATAACCAGAGTCATGCCGCACAACCATGGGTCAACAGCGTCGTACACCCTACAGACAGTCCATGGTGTCCTCCTTGACGATGAGCGGCGGCGCGTAGTCGCCGTGCTTCGTGCCGAACGAGTACGAGTACGGGTTCTGTAATGTTACAATACACCACTCGGTATAAGAACAGTAACGCTAAAAGTTCTCACTCGTGCGCGCGCCCACCAATGCGGCAGGTCAAAGGGACACTAGGACGAAGCCACTCGGGGGTTGCCGGCGCGTTACGTTGATGCAACGCTGCGATTTCAACGAATGAGCGCCACACATCGCATCGCTGGCGTGACGCTCATTTGTCAAAATCACTGCGCTGCCGCTACGGCTGCAACGATACAACGCATTGGCAACGAACGTGGGGCAGTCCGTGACCGTTCTTTTGTACGGACTACCTGGTAACATAAGCTAGATTTGTTATTTTCTGAAAGCAGTACGAAATTGTCTACATACCTAGATTGTTTACATAAAAATACTAGACACGTGTTTCGGGTTTCGCATACAAAACTAATGTTGTATGGATTGTCTATGGTATGAAGATAGCGTAGCGGCTGACAGGGGAGAATGGAGGGCGTCACTTGTTGAGCGGACCACAAGCAATATGACACAACAGCAGCAAGATGATGATGAGGCTACGTTTTGTAAGTTAGAAATAAAACAGGCCTTGAAACCGCTTAACATGGGTACGCTTTACACTTACCTTCTTGACGTTGTAGAGGTTGGGCGGGTAGCAGGCAGGGCCGGGCGTACGCGTCGCCTTGCCCGCGCCCTCCAGCCGCGCGCCCAGCGAGTACACCGGCTGTCTGCGCACACACATACAGGCTCATCACACAGCACTGACCGTTATACGATATCGAACATAAAACCAGCAATAACTTCAGTATCTGGCAGACGGATACTAACTGTAGGTCAATTATGAAATGGAATAAAAGCCTCGGAAATATCAACACTTATAATAGCACATGGAAGGGGGGACCTATTGTTAAACTGGTCACTTTCTGGAACGACAAGAAGACAATAACTCAACTTATGCGAGTGAATTTCACTCGACTTGCATTGAATTTTGACGAATGCGTCGATAAATTTCTTTTGAGAATTTGGAAGAATGGGTTTCTGAGAATTATTTGTGAATTGTCACCTCGAAGTTTACTATGACTTCGGTACTGAAGTCTTAGTAAACATCGAGCACTCACTTGCACTTGTACACGTTTGTGTCTTTCTGGAAGTAGACGGCTGGCCCCGGCGACTTGGCCTTGAGATTGAAGCCCACGCGAGCTCCCATCGTGTAGGCCGGTGTGCCGGGGCCCAGGCGCAGCGCGTACGCGTTGGGCGCGGGCCCAGGCCGCTTCAGCGCGAAGCCCAGCCGCGCGCCCATGGAGTACACAGGGGCCCGCGGCTCGCGCATCGGCGGGCACCGCTCGGGTGCGTGCGCGCCGGGCCCCGGCGTGCGCAGCGTGGAGCGCGTCGGGAAGCGTGCCCCAAAGCTCCAGGCTGGCGACGACATGTTGCCGTCGCGCGTCACACGCTCGATGCGGTAGGCGGGCCCCGGGCCCAGCCCCTATAAACAACACCAGCCATTGATCATTCTAAACACTAATCGTACATTTCAAACACTAAACGGCCGTCTCAGATCACTGACATCTCACTATTGGCACCGCATTCAGGGAACTAAATATAACATATTAGCTTGTCCCAAAGTGCGGTACCGTTAGTTTTGCTCTCAGCCAAGCGGTCCTTGGCCACATAATCTGTGACAGCTAGGTGGCGCTGCTTGCTTAGAAAACGTCATCCTGATAAATTCGTCCGCGTCATCTTTTCCATCGGTCTAGTACTATATGCAGCACATACCTTGACGCGGTAGCCCGCGTTGGTGCCGAACGAGAACATGGGGTTGCGGTAGCGCGAGGGGTCGTGCTGCGGGAAGCCCACCGTCGTCGGCAGCCGGTACGCGCCCGGCCCGGGGCCTGCCACACACAACACACACTTCAAGTCAGAGTCTTACATTATAATCATAAGGTTTAATTTAATTAGTTAGCGAAACTTCTTCCTATGCATAAACAAAATCAAACCGGACAATGCGAGTCGCGTATGCTATCGCGTACCGAAGGTTCCGTACAAACTTGTAGATAGCCAATCAAAGTAACCGAACATTACTCTAACAAAGAGATTAATCCTTACTAATATTATAAAAGCAAAAGTGTGTTTGTTTGTTACCTCTTCACGCTTTAATGGCTAAACCGATTTTGATGAATTTTGGTACAGGGATAGTTGGGGACCAGGAGACGGACATAGGCTTTTTATTTTAAAAATGTGGGATGTGAGGGAGAAAGAGGGAAGAAAAGGCAAAACTTAGCGTTGCTATTACAAATCAATAAGGCGCAAGGGTACTGTGTTACCCCAAATTTAACGCGGGCGAAGCCGCGGGCGAAAGCTAGTACCTAAATTATAAACTTAAAGTAACTAACTTATAAATAAACTAAAAATTTCGTTCTCAACGCAGGTAATGTCCCCAAGAGACTGGCCGCGTTGCCACGTTTTATATCAACTAATCGTTTTGCAATATCCGTAAAAAGGCTGTGAGCACAATGACGGTGTCCAAGTTTCAACCACAAACGGCTCGAACATATAGTTCCCAATACGATTAATAATTAAGCCGCTTGAGGTTCCCTGCAGCCGCAACAGCAGCGCCAGCGCAGCACGGAGACCTAGGAAGATGGAATGGCGCAAGACTATCGACAAATGTTGCATCCCACACTAAAGCTACCCACGTAATTACGCTATTGCAATCCGGCGTCAGTCCGGCCGGATACGACCGGATTGTTCAAATCGGAATGATTTTCGCTTTTTATTAGTACAAAATAAGTGAGTTAACCGAGTGCCACACTTATATGTAGGTACTTCATAAAAAATTAATATACAAAATCGACTTTATTTCCTGACCAATGTTAAGACAAATAGGCAGAAAGAAAACAATTAAAATTTAGTAGTGTAGGAACTACCTACTCATAATTTAACTAACTTGAGTAACTCAGTATTTCTAGATTCTTTTACTTTCACAAATAAATAGATCAATTTATACGTAACAATACGAATTATCAAGTAACTATAATTTATCTAATAGACGCAATTAACCTTACGTAATTAACTGAAATAAGATCAAAACCGTTATGAATGTATTTGATAATGCTAACAAACAAACAAGTCTTATAGACAATGAATGTTAGGTAAATATTATCACAATAATGTGTTTAGAACTCTTTAGTTTAATCAACTTACGACAAACAATTATTTTAAGCAATCATTGTAACAAAAAATAATTATTTAAAGAAAATCAATATTGATTTTGAAAAAAAGATCGTAGAAAACAATTGCTGTCATCAGCTACATGATTTCTAATAGAGCTACAAATATAGCCTGCGGCCGAAGAGGCCCTTTCAGCTTCGACACTTGTCGGGTTTATTGTCAGCAAATAATCATGAATAGCAGACAAGTATTCTCCTCAAACTCCATTGCTTTAAATGTCGTCATTTCTTTTTACTAGTACTTTACCAAAATCTTTAAAATACACTAAGTACTCATGCGACAGCTACATTATTTTGCCACAAATTGCTCGCACCGGATCCGGTAACCGTTAAATGATGCCGGCTCCGCCGGATTACCAGATCCGTTTTTCCGGATTGCAATCCCTAGTCGCGTGCCAAGCCTTTGTGTTTGAATGCAGCTGGAACGCCGACGGTAACAGCAGCTCGTCGGATGGTGGGTTTAATATTCGCGTGGCCGCACTGCGGCTGCATGACAGGCCGTGGTGTCCGAGGCTGATTGAGGAGAACAACAAGTGGCTCCTAAACGTAAGGAAGCAGCGAGACTAGTGTAAAAAACGACTGTTCAACTTAAGGTATATGTTGCTTATACGGACATGACCGACGGACAGCGTTTGTAACGCACAATATCAATGTTCACCATGGGTCGCTCAGGGAGCAGTGTGGGGTGCTACAGTGCGCTGCCGGCTGCTCCAACTATACAGTACATGGAACATTCACTCACCCAATGGTCTCGACGTCATTTTGTGTGTCTCTTGTTTGTTTTAAATTTTGATTTCACTGAAATTTAATATCATTGAATTAATTTACGTTGTGTAAAACTACGGTAATTTTGACATGGATCCGTCGGCCACGACTGTTGATTATAAACAAATGAACTTTCAAACGTCGAAACGTCGCGTCAGCGTGACGTGAGGTGTCACGGGCACACGACGCGACGGCGCGGCGGCGTGGCGGCGCATCGCAAGGAGGGCCGACGCGCCGCCCGCGCCATGGTGACGACGTAGGCTGCAGTGGTT
Organism: Ochropleura leucogaster; assembly: GCA_958449745.1. Taxonomy (NCBI): domain Eukaryota; kingdom Metazoa; phylum Arthropoda; class Insecta; order Lepidoptera; family Noctuidae; genus Ochropleura; species Ochropleura leucogaster. Next base: position 15,528,984 of record OY288224.1, read on the forward strand.
AGTGCGGAGGTCGCTGCCTCTTCTCCTTAGTGCAATGCTGTTGGCAGGAAACATTTGTTGCATCTCTAGACACCCTACCGCTATCCTCCGAAATACATTTTGGTCTTGGAGACTGTCCAGGGAGTTCTAGGTGGACCTCGAAACTTTCAAGTTGATAGATTGTAACCCTGTAGGAGAAGCTTTTCGGAGATACCTAGTGTTTTGCCACCAAAACACGTAAGATCGTCACAGTTTGTCCCTGTCACTGGTGTCCGGGACAACATCTACTGTTGTGTACACTATAGCGACGAACCCGAGCACACCGCGCTAGGCGGTCTACTCGCTGAGCACGAAATCCGTAGTTTCAGCCGAAGTTGCGGTCGTCAGGGGCTCTAACTTAAAATGAATATCAAACCGATTGGGCTGTTGTCCCTACAACGATATAGACAACAGTCTAATCAGGCTGTCCCTACAACGATGGGCTTTCAAACCTCATTTATCGGAATATAATATTGAGTAGGGTTTTTTTTTTATTAATTTTCGAGCTACGTTCGAACGACTTAGGCAGTAGACCCACAGTAGCTAGCTACGTTAGACGGGGTGCGATCGCAAATAAATAACAACAAGCATGTAGTGATATATTTGTTTCAAAGCCACGTAGATACAGAGGTACATCATATATTATTAGGTCATAATCTAGTTCTAAAGTATAATATCATGTTTACAGGTTTACAACCAACCGGGACATTTATGTTCGCTTAGAATGTAAACATACAGGTGAAGAATGACAAAATACTAGAGCAGTGGGTATCAGACAGATTGAATAACCATCCTCGTCCCATGTAGCGTGGCCTGCGCGCCCGGCCTGCTGGCGGCACTGGGGCCGCATTCCTCGTCGCTCTCGATCTCCTCGTCCGGCGAGCTGGCGCCCCACTGCGCACGAACCGCATTTGTTAGAAAACTCGCTCTGCATTCCGATATGCAGACCGCTAGCGGACTTACACATAACCTCTTTAGACATATCTATCTACCATAAAAAGCACTGAATAATGTATATATGTATACAGAATTTAGAGCAGTTAAGCATGGCAATAGCGATTATTGACCCATCAATTCGTACACAGTTAGAAGGGAAGTATAGGTGTGTGTGAGCACCTGTTCGGAGAGCGGGTGTCGAACGAGCGCGCGGTACAGGACAGCGAGGTACAGCAGGTTGAGCACGCCTAGCGCCCGCAGCGCCGACTCGAAGCCCACGCACCACGCCACCGCGCCGCCAGCCACCGGCCCTGCAGGCATGCGCACGTGAGACACGGCTAGCGCGCGTGCTCGCGTGCTGCGGCACACTTACCGAGCGCGTACGCGGCGCTGGACGCGGCCTGCAGCAGCGCGGCCACGTGCGGCGCGCGCTGCGGGTGCCGCGCCAGCAGCGCCGGCACCAGCGCCGCGTCCGCCGCGCCCAGCCCCACGCCCAGCAGCGCGTGCGGCAGCGCCAGCGCCGGCACGGACGCGGCGTGCGGCACGCCCAGCGCGGCCAGCGCCACGCCCAGCTGCCCCGCCAGCGCCACGCGCTCCGCCCCCAGCCGCCGCGCCGCGCCGCCCAGTAGGCTGGCGGCCAGCAGGTAGCCCGCGCTGTCCGGCACGAACACGGCGCCCGTCACCCAGCGCTGCAACGGGGGGCGCGAGTGAGTGCGACGCGCGGAGCCGCTGCCCGCGCGGGCGCCGCACTACTGTACCTGCGGGTGGAACTTGTGCATGATCCACAGCGGCAGGCAGGGCTCTAGCGCGGCCATGACGCAGGTGGTGAGCAGCACGGCGCCCGCGCAGGCGCCGGCCGCGCCGCTCCGCGCCAGCGCCGCCACGCCCCGCCACGACACGCTGCCGCCCGCATCGTTCGGCTGCACAGCACACGCTCCCGTCAAGTCCTCGCCACACTACTTCCACCTGAACCTGACTTACCGCAGCTAATTTGCCCGCTTAACGACTTTTACTGAACTACTGACTGTAATTCTGTGAGTGCGCCTAAAAGCTTCACGAGCTCATTCTAACATCTGCCGTAATGTGGGTTTTTTAATTGAAAATATGTACCTAGTATTACCATATAGCGTGTATTGTAGTAGAATTGAACGCAATAATAATATCAGTGCCATTCATACATAGATACTGTAACAGCTAGGAACGCAAGTCTTTTTAACAGTTGAAATAAAGGTGGACCACATTTCTTAATAAATATAAATGAAAACAGAGTATTTTTTCATTTTAGCTAGACAAGATAAGGGACCTTTTCCTTGAAATGGTTTTGCAATTAAGAAAATATTTAGAAAATGGACAATCTCCATTCCCTGCTTACGTAAAGACGCAGATACAGATTATAGCAGAACTATGTAGACTGAGATTAAGAGAATGCAAAATAAAATATTTAAAAATGGATTTTATTTAAAATCATCATCTCATGTCATTCATCAACTTTAACACTAACTTATACTCACGCGATTATACTCCTCATTGTCCAGGAACATGTATTGCATGGCTGAAATCAACAAACAAAACATTAGACAATCAACTGGCTGAAAAGACTCAAGGCTACGCCAAAACGAAAGACATCGTTGATTACCGAGGTTGGCGAGCAGGGCGGCGGCGATCAGCAGGAACGGAGCGCCGCGCGACCACAGCGCGTACGTGGCGCCGCCGAACGGGTAGCCCACCAGCACACCTGCCGCACACAACCACGTCAGCGCCAACGGCCAAACGGACCAACCACGAGCCTTGTACCAACGGTTGGTTGGTTCTTATGAAAGCTTTAAACTGCGTTTGTATCTACTCTAGTCTAGCGAATACATGAGTGCGCTAAAATAATGATGTATGGGTGGAAGAGATAATACAGAAGTACACGTGTCTCTACTCTTCACTCTGGCCAGACAATACTCGAGGTGTGTCGTGTGTAGGTGTGACATGTGTGTCGCGTACCGAGCGCCACGGCTCCGAGCAGCGCCCCGATGGCGCGGTCGCGCTGGTGCGCGGGCACGGCGCGCGCCGCCAGCGCCAGCCCCGCCACGCCCGCCAGCGCCGCCCCCGCGCCGTGCGCCGCGCGGCCCAGCGCCACGCACAACGCCGCACGCCAGCCCGCGCGCCCGCTCACGCACGTGAACACTTCACGCACACACATACCTCCATCAAAGATAATCAATAGGATAAGCCACTATGAGTACACTGCACTCATAGCGGCTAATCCTATTGATTATCTCACATTATTCATTTATTTATGTTCTGCGGACTGCAATGTTTTGCAACTAAGTTAATAGTATAAATACTTGAGTTTCGATCAAAGCCTCTCAGTTTTCACACAAGTTTCTGGAGAAGTCGGTAGGAAGGAATCAATCAACCTCACTTCAACCTAACCTTACCTCAGTCTGCTACTATGTCATTGTCTTCTAGCGAGCATTCAAAATGTGGTGTAGGAATGTCTAAAATGATTTAGTAATTTTGGAATTACTTCAGGAGACACCTTAAATGTTTAGCAACGCTTCTAGAGTGTGTTGAAGTCAGAATGTAATATAATGGTATGTCGTGGTCGCGGTACCGATGGCGGCCCCAGCGAGCGTGGCGGTGGCGGCGCGCAGCACGGGCGCGGCGCCGCGCCGACACACGGCCGCGCCCGCCAGCGGCGCCGCCAGCAGCTGCGCCGCCGCCTTCGCGCCCAGCACCGCGCCCACCAGCGCCTGCGACCCGCCGCCGCCGCCGCCGCCCCCGCCTGCTGCACGCATACAATGTGGTATACCATCATGCATGCATCTACGGTTGCCGCAGCCGTAATAGGCACGTTGCCGAAATAGCTAAAACCCGGCCGGCCACGAGCCGTAGAACTGATGACCGTTGAGGTAGTGGCGTTCTGTGGAGACGCCAATCGTCAAGCGTGAGGTAGGAGGGACGTCCTCAGGCTCGGTACGGCGACAATCTTCGCAAAGTGGCAGGTGAACAAGTAGATGAGAGTTGCCGAGAAGCGGGCTAATGGCGATGATGATGCTGTTTGTTGGTTCATATTGTCTTTGCCAATCACAAAACACTAACACTTCCACTTTATAATGGACTAGCTGTTACCCTCGGCATAGCCCGCGTGGACGTCCAAATGTATCCCAAGGAAACATAGGTACCTACTACAGGGATTAAAATTAGGAATGTGTTAATCCAAAATATAAGCTATCTTGATACCACAAATTTTCATCCAAATCCGTAATCCTAAGCCGTTTGAGCGTGACGGAGTAACAAGCATACACTCACGCCGTTGGCGCTCACATACAAACTTTCGCCTTTACAATATTACTAGCTTTTCCCCGCGCGGTTTCACCCACTCCACGGCCACGTTACCGTAGTTACTAATACTACTAGTACTCAGCCTCTGTAGCTCGCAGCGTATTGATAAAACAATCTTCAAAATTGGTTCAGTGGATCTAGACTAGAGCGATCTTCATAATATTATAACAGTTTTCTATAAGTACAAGCTATGTTTCGGCATTGAATGCACCGGTATTGGAAGGGTTCCCACAACCCCTTCGTGTTAGAAAACAAATAAGTAGCGGAGCAGGTGTCGGTTACCGGCGTCGCTGTCGATGTGGTGCACGGTGTGGTTGAGCAGGCTGGCCAGCGGCGCGTCCTGCGTCGTCCACAGCGCCAGCGCCTCCCCGCGCACCCAGTCCGGGATGATGGGCACTGCACACAACACATCGTTTCAGACGGGACTCGAACACGCGCACACGACAGTACACACCCGCACCGACCTAGCACGGTGAGCAGCACGTTGTCGAGGAAGAACGTAAAGTAGATGAGCGCGAACGCGATGGCGCCGGACGAGTCGCCCGCCTCCTGCATGCTGAGTGACGCGGTGTCGCGGTGTCGCCTGCTGCACGAACTGAGCGAGAGTAACGCGCGTCAAGCCTGACGCGCCGCGATAACAACAAAATGCGATACATTTCCCATCAGCACGCGTCAGAGCGTGTGCGCTTCCTGATTCAATTTTCTGGTCTGCGCACTATAATGGCGCCCAACGTGGGACTCATAGATTGCGAGACGATAAATATATTGGCGTGAACACGTGACAGCTTCGCAGCTTCCTTCGATTTGTGCTCATACCTACTTACTTAACTCTATAATAGCAATCATAATTTTTTGTATTTTTACCGAAAATCGACTGTGAACGAGTTTCCCTGGCATCCTGAAAATACAGTTACCTACAAACTAATAGTTCACAGGTTACAGGGATGAGGCCTACGAATCTCATGTGTCACAATTGCACAATTTTTGATACATCTTCAGAATGAAAATCAGGAAACCTTGTATCTACATTCCTATATAACTTATTTCATTACACGTGGTCGGATTCAATTGAATTTAAATGTGGTTAAGCATCTCGTCAAAGTCATCAGGCGAACATCTGAGCCCAGCGCCCCCCCCCCCCCCGCCATCCCCCAGCCCTGAGCATCACCGCGCCCGCGCGCCTCCCGCGCTTTTGTACCTACCGAATAATAGGGCATGCAAAATTACAGAGTTTAAACCACACCATTATAATAGAAGTACCTACTATCTTTTGCCCGCGGCTGCGCTTTGCCAACCACTTTGGCAGTCCAAACACAAGGACCTTATAAATCAGATCCATCCATCTCTTTTTTATTTGTGTCTTATTTTTAATACATAGGTAATTGTAATACTATTGTAGCACAGAGCGACAATTACGTCGTCATCCATTTTCTTTGAGGCCGCGAACGAGACTGCGAGGCTTCGCGAGTGTGGAGAGACACATTTAAACGCGAAGTGTACGACTGTACGGCGCGAATCGCGGCACGAATTCACAGCAATAATCGCGAGCGAGTGTAGAAAAAACTCAAATTGGTAAATGATAAATGATGTTTATTTTGCAAGTTGGTTTTCACAAACACTTTTACACGTCATTTTTTTTTAAACTATATGAGGCCGGTGTTTCGTACCCGACTACTCTGAGAAGAAACAAACTCAGAGGTCAGTCTCTTTTAAAGTCCAGACAAAATAATTGGTATTATAGTTGTTTGTTATTTATGTACATAGACTATCTATCACTAGACCAGTTCGACCACTAGTCCGTGTCCGGACACATTGTATATACATATATTTACTTAGATGTAGTTGTGTGTATGACTGGTGTTTGCGTTTGGTGTGGGGATAAAAATTCACTTTACCTAAACTAGAAGTCGTCCAAAAATGTATCTTGCTCACATCATCCAGGGTTTACTATACTTCTTTTACAAAAGGAACCGCTCGGCGCTTCCCTAATTTTAATCTAGTGTAATTCTAATAGAGGCTGTTGAAAAAAAACTACCCATCTGACTAGATAGTATAGGCGGGTACCTATAATTCAGCAGTTTATTTTATCATACCCATACACAGATCAGATAACCCATACCACCTGGATGGACTTAGCTATAGTTGGACCTGGTAGATTGAATGGTAGTGGTTGGCTATGTCTCGAAAATATTGGAACTGAAATCATCTGTCGGGTTTAAAAGTTGCGTTTAGTAAGAGTTTTTTCCAGGGAGCTTTTTATGAGAGACGCAAATAATTCACGATGATTTTAGGAAGCTTTAGCAATTTGATACTGGTGTTAAATTACTAGTTTAATAATTAATTATAATGGGTTTTTTAAGCCTTCTTTAATAACAAATAATAGAAAAACTGATTTTACCAAAAGAATATCACAACGAGAAGCTCTGCAATAACAAAACGTGAAGTAACTGTCAATAAACTACGTCATTCAATGCGAGCTTTTAGTGATGTTCCCGTAGCCACTAACAACCATCGGCATCGATCAGAAACTACTGTTGGTTCTCATCGATGCATAATCATGCATAGTCGTCTTTTGCATAATATGATGTAAGTTCTTACGTAATAAATGATTAAGTAACTAAGTTGAACATAAACTTGAAAATTAAAACTGGTATTTGCCCAAGAAAGCAATATCTTATGGTTTTAAAAGAGTAACCATATAGCTTCTTGCAGGTTCTTCTTCATATTCATAGGAAATGACCATGCCGAACAATTTACCTTTACACGACGTGCTGTTTGTGCCTATGTAAAATAAAATATTTTGTTTTCACATTAAAATATGATCTACTTAAATCAGACGGCCGGAATCGAAGCGCATAAAGGCGCAATTTATTTACAATTCAAAATACTTTAAATTGTGTTATATTTGATATTCAGTGTATTTGAAAAATAAAACCACTTAAATAATAAATACATATTATGTATTTATTTTAGCATCTTCGGAATATTATGTAGGTAATCAAACATGATGTTATGTTTTATTTATAATCTTCAAAGAGTAAGGCAGATAATGATCTACTTCTAACTAATAATACACCCACATTTCGCCTGTTTTGATTAAGTCGCATTTCCATTTAAAACTGAACTTTTTACTTTAAAGCTGAACTATTCTTCATTTGCAATCATGAGCTTTGATGTGACTATGACTAAATTACTTACGTCTTACACCATGTGGCCGACAGGCGCGAGCATTAAATAAAACTTACATTTAAAACGCAAGTCTTGTTTTATCGAGCTTTTTAAATGGATCCAATTCAATGAGTGTTAAAGCATATCGATACTGACCGTGAAATTTGACACACGGCCATCACTATACGACATTTAAATTAGTTAATAATAGTCAGTCAGTTTTCTCACCCTGTTCGTGTTAGTCATGTCGCAGTCGACGGCACTGTGCGGCGGGTCGATCTGTTAGAATCGCTAGCTTCGCTGAGGAACTAGCCAGAAAGGTGCGGGTTGTGTGATTGCTGCAGTGGCGTAGAAAGTGGTCGGAGTTCCAAATCGGCCGCGTCCATGCGAGCCAGCGCCACCGCCCGCCGCTCGCCGTCCACCTGCGCGCCGCCACCGTCAGTCGACCTGCCGCGGCATAGCGCCGGCCCCGGCCGCGCAGCGCAGCGCATGCAGCTTGGCATGGTGAGTCTAGCAGCAGCATAAGTGAATCATGTTTGTGTGTGGTTGCGTACTCGTGCGACAACACCACAATGTTGACAACCAGTGTTTACATCACGTTAATTGAAACTGACTTCGAGTACAAGTAGTAATGAGGAGCCCTGTGATGATGCATTGTTCAGTGTTAATGTAGCGCCGCGGCCGCTAGCAGCTAGCAGTAGCGCTGGCAACTCGGCGAAGGTGACTGTGTCTTGTGTCACTGTGTTCCGCGATGTGCCCATGTACTGTAACGCGAGCTTGTTTACACAACACCAGGATACACTAATAAATGTTAATAATCAATAAATTATGTTAACTTACAGTGTTGACCTCTTTGTTTACATCAGTCGGCTGCATATTTATGTTGGAACTCTCATAAACAGCAATCCATAGCTATTATCATACGATTTGGCAGGAGTGCAATGTGTGGATATGAGTGAGTGGCGACTTCAGTGTTCAATGTGTATACTGCATGTAACATAAACACAGTGTAGTGTGGCAGGCGAGCCGTTTGTCCCAACATGACATGACAGACACTGTGTCGCTAGCACAATACATTGTGTGCCCAAACACATGCTTCTGTGAGTGCAACTCATTGCACATTGAGTCACTCTGTCTGGCCGAGCATTTTGGCGAGGCAACAATATGCAAGTGCAGTTATCCACACAACTGGACCACGAGCACACACATTATGCATATCCATCACTCAAGCACACATATTACAAGCAGCCATTGTTAACTAATTAGTGTGGACAATAGCACTACAGCGTAGAACCACATGCAATACAAACACTGGGACTAACTGTTACATTTTCATATAATTCAATAACACAGTGTTTATTACCGAGATGATAATAAAGTGTGGACTGGTGGACTGTATTTGAACACTAATAGGCTTTAAAATTAAACAACAAATTGTGTCCTGATCTAGGCTGAACTGAATTTTTTTTTATGCATTTACATTGTTCTGGTCTTATACTATTCGAGGTAACGAAACCATAGCGAGATCTAATTTGACGTCAACGCCATCTATCGAGCGGACAGGTACTAAATACAATTCTGGTTGGTTTCTTCTTCAACATACCGCCTACCAAGGACGTTACTGACGAAACGTCCTTCTAAATTGATAATTAATGGTACCTTGCAAAACAAGTTGAACTAAACATTTGAACTATATGAAAAAATAATATGGACTAAAGTTTACAAGCTTTTATAAAACAATAACACATAACTCTTAATGACTAACAAGAATATTTGGTAACTTAGAGCTAAACATAAGGTTGTAAAACAAGAAAAATTAAAATAAGTTGTACTAAAATAATGGTTAAAATTTGTAAATAATAAAAACAATCCAACTGTTGTCTCATTCGACAACGGGTAAAATACATATTTTGGATGTTGGCCTTTTGATTGTTGAGGATTTAGTGCGTAATGTGACTACACGGGTGAGGTTATCATTACCCGGATGTTTTTGAACGATCCTACCCATCAACCAACGACTTGGCGGCAAATCGTCTTCTTTGACTAGCACAATGTCTCCAATTTTTGGCTCAACAATTTGAGAAGACCATTTGTAGCGATTCATCAACGTGGCTAAGTATTCATGAGACCAACGTCTCCAAAAGGTCTGAAGCATTCGCTGTAAAAGTTGCCAGCGTGATAAATAATTAATATTTGACTCCTCGTACGTGTGATCTGGCACATTCACTAAGGGCTCCCCAATAAGGAAATGTCCAGGTGTCAATGGTAGCGGCTCACCAGGATCATCAACCTTAATTGTACTCATGGGTCGAGAATTAAGGCACGCTTCTATCTGACTGAGTAGTGTTGTCATTTCTTCAAATGTGAGAGTCGCTTCACCTATCACTCGTTTCAAATGGAACTTTGTAGACTTCACTCCTGCCTCCCAAAGTCCGCCGAAGTTCGGACTGTGAGGAGGAATGAAGTGCCACTCCGTGCCATTCGCTTCGAGTTGTTCGGCTATGGACGGTTGGATAGCTGTCAACTGCTGCAACTCTCTGGAGGCGCCTACAAATGTGGTGCCATTGTCACTCCACATTTTGGCACAATGACCTCGTCTTGACACAAAGCGTCTAAATGCCGCTAAAAAGGCTTGAGTGCTCATGTCACTCACTGCTTCTAAATGCAGTGCTCGAGTGGCCATGCATACAAACAGGCATATATAGCCTTTGTATGAACGGTGGCCACGACCTTTTGTTGTCCTTATATTAATTGGCCCGGCATAATCAACACCGCTATGCAAAAATGCTCGAGCTGGGGTGCACCGCACAGATGGTAGTGAACCCATCAATTGATTTTTAGTGCTGGCTCTTTGCCTGGCACATGTCACACACTTAATGACATAGTGTTTAACTAAATTCCTTACTCCTATAATCCAATAGGCTGTCCTCAAATGGTTTATCATGAGCTGAGGCCCTCCGTGAAGGGTTTTATAGTGTGCGTCAGCTATGATAAGCCGAGTTAGATGACTGGAGTGAGGCAGAACTATCGGATGTTTCATCTGTTCACTGAACTGTGATTTCTCCAGTCTACCTCTAACTCTCACTATGTCCTTATCATCGAGGTAGGGGCAGAGCGACCTTAATGGACTTGTTTTAATTGTATATAGCCCTGGTCCTTTAGTTCCTTATATTCTCTTGGAAATAGTTCTACCTGTGTTTTCCTAATACAACACTCGAGTGCAGCGTCTAATTCTGTTTTTTGTAAATATTTTTTCCTATGTATTTTGTTCTTCACTAAAAATCTTCTGCAGTATGCAATAACCCTAACCAATCGTCGCAACTGGGAAAACTTATCGATGAAGGAACAGTTTGGATAGGTCGCTACATGTGCTTTTACGGATTCATCTAAATCTGTACTGCAGTCATTATTTGGCCTTTCGTAAATTACGTTTTGTAATTTAAGAAATGGTGGTCCAGAAAACCATAAATTGTTTTCCAGAAGTGAACTGGGAAGTATCCCCCTAGAGGCGCAATCTGCTGGATTAATCTTAGTAGGGACGTGAAACCATTGCGACGCTTTCATTGAGGTCAATATTTCAGACGTCCTATTGGCCACAAACGTCTTCCATTTACTTGGGTGGCTATTTATCCAGGCCAACACCACAGTGGAATCCGTCCACGCCTTGACCTTGTCTTGAGAGATGTTCAAGACTTCAGCTGTTTGAGTCAGTAACTGTGACAGCAAGACTGCCCCACAGAGCTCTAACCGCGGAATACTGATCTGCTTTACTGGTGCAACTCTAGTCTTAGCAACCAGCAACGACACTTGAACATTGCCTCCTGCGTCTACAATCCGCAAGTAGATCACAGCCGAGTACGCTGTTTTTGAAGCGTCGCTAAAACCATGAAGTTCCAGATAGTCGTTCGACTTGGTGCCAAGCCAGCGAGGAATCCGGATCTTGGTGAGTAACAACAATTCATCATGATATGACCTCCATTCATTTATTAGGTCGTTGTTTAGGTCCTCGTCCCAACCAACACCTGCAAGCCATAATTTCTGGATAAATACTTTCGCTAATACCACACTAGGAGCTAACCAGCCTAATGGATCGAAAAGACGTGCTATCACAGAAATTATGGATCTTTTAGTTACAGGTGCGGTCGTCGGCGGCGGGAGGTTCACCGTGTACTGGAAGGTGTCTGCGTTGCGGTTCCAGGTAAGTCCTAGAATTTTAATGTTACCGTCTAATTTTATTTCTATGTCCTGTTCTTTATGTTTATTTGTGTTGTTCTTGTTCATGATGTCCTTTGTCCTAGTTTGATCTGTTTGTCCTTTCAATGTATTACTTTCCGATTCCTGTATCTTGTCTATTAGATCCTGGTTGTTACTATTCCACTTTTGAAGCGTGAATCCACCCTTTCCTAATAAAGCTGTCATTTGCCTGTAAATTTCCAGGCCCGCTTCTACGCTATTAGTTCCCGTCAACAAATCATCCATGTAGAAACAGTCCAGAACCATATCTGCTGCAACAGGGTAATTTTTACCTTCATCGTAGGCGACTTGATGTAGGGTTCTAACTGCTTGGTATGGTGCTGATGCCGTACCAAAGGTAACCGTCACTAGCTCGTAGTCCTTTATTTCGTTTTCAGGACTGTCTCGCCATAATATGCGCTGAAACATTGAGTCCTTTTCTGAAACATTAACCTGGCGGTACATCTTCACGATGTCCGCTACTAGTGCTATCGGATGAATTCTCCATCTTAACACTGTGTGTCTTAAATCAGACTGCAATGTAGGACCTACCATCAATGTGTCATTGAGCGAGACTCCATTGTTGTTCTTCTGGGACGCGTTGAAGACAACACGTACCTTGGTGGTACTTTTGTCTTCTCGGACCACAGCATGGTGAGGTAAATATACCGCTACTTCTTTACTCTTATCGTTCTTATCTATTTGTTTCATGTGTCCTAGTTGTAAATATTCTTCTATAACCTGCTTGTACTTTTCCTTCAGATCCGTGTTTCTTTCTAACCTTTTCTCTAATGCTTTTAATCTTTTTTCAGCAATAGCTCGAGAGCCTCCACCCTTACAAGAAGGGTTTTCATCTCGAAAAGGTAGTCTCACTACGTACCTGCCACTACTATCCCGTTCTGTAGTTTTAGTATAAAACTCTTCGCATTTCTTTTCTTCAGGTGTCTGTATTTGCTTTGTACTTGTTTGCTCTTCAATTTCCCAAAACTTTCTTAGTATATTGTCTTCATTAACTTGAGTATGCAACACATTAATTTTGGGTGATCTATTAACCGTATCCGTACTAACTGCACCTGACAGGACCCACCCTAAGGTAGTGCTCTGAGCAATCAGAGTGCCTGAAGGGCTCTTAACTATGCCTGCCTTTATAATATAGCTGTAAGCATCAGCGCCCAGTAAAACATCTATTTTATTGGGAATGTTGAACTTTGGATCTGCAAGCTGTAACGTGTTAACATTTAACCAATCTAAGTTAGTGTCGATTCGACATTCAGGTAAGTACGTCGTAATTTTACTTAGTACGTAAGCATTAATTTTAAGATTGAAACTTGCATCTATCCGAGATTGAAAATTCAACTGTACCATGCACGTTGCTATGGTTGAATTACTACTCCCACCAAGGCCTGAAATATTTCCTCGAATAGGGATCCTTTTAAGTTGGAGTAACTGAACGACTGCTTCTGTTACGAAACATGCTTGCGAACCCTGATCGAGCAAGGCTCGTACTGTCTGGAACTCACCAGAGCGTGACTCGGCTTTTATTAGCGCCGTGGCTAATAAAACCTTTCTGGGTTTGGGAATAGTTCCTGTTGACAGGCATGACACAATCGGATCAGTATTAGATGAACTAACACTGTCGATAGTCGATGATGTCTGAGGTTGATCCATTTTGACCGATTCCTGACCTAAATGCAACAGCGAATGATGGCGCTTCTGGCAAACCTTACATGTGGTAGGTTTCCTGCATTCCGAAACCATGTGGTTGCCGCCTAAACAGTTGAAGCAAATTTTATGTTTTGCTACAAAATCGCGTCTAACGTCAACTGACTGCTTTGTGAATTTCTTGCAGAAACATAGTTTGTGTCCTTCTGAACAGAATTCACATTTGATTGGCGAACTCGTAGCCAACATTGCCCTTGGAGTATAAGCAGATGACACTTTACTATTGTTGTTGGCCTGATGAATTGGTGCCCTTTTTGGCTCGATACACTCTAATGCACGAAACCGATTTTCAATAAAACATTTAAATTGTTCGAAAGTTGGTAAATCATGGTTGGAGTCATTGTTGCAAGTACTAAGCTCCCATTGTTTACGCGTTTCGTTATCTAATTTAAAGGTAACAATGTGTATGATAATTACATCCCATGTACTCACGTTAATATCCAAATTCCTCAACGCATTTAGACAGTCGCACGTAGTATCAAGCAACTCCTTCAGAGCGGTAGATGATTCTACTTGCATACGTTTTTGACCAAACAACTTTCTAAGGATGCAATTTGTTAAGTATTTTTTGTTGCTATAACGCTTCTGTAACTGAGTCCAACATTGAATATAATTTGCATCAGTTACAGGCGTATGACGGATTAGTTGTTCTGCTTCACCAGATAGGTGAGCCTTTAAATAATGAAGCCTTTGCACATTATCCAAAGCATGATTTTTATGTACTAGTGATGTAAAAAGATCATGGAATGTTGTCCATTCATCATATTTCCCTGAAAATGTTGGAATAGATATTTTAGGCAACTTAACAAAAGAACCACCTGATTTATTTATAGTAATCGAGGCATTATCGGATTGTGGTACAGATTCTTTAGCTAACCGAAATTTGTTAAGAGCTGTTTTCATTAAACTTTTGTAAATTATGTAAGTGTCCTCTGTAGCATCATAGATATCAACCACTTTTTGTACTATGTCTTCTGCTTTGTATCTTTCATATAATTTAGTATTATTTTCTTTAAACAGTGCCCAATCTTTTTCCAACAATTCTTGCCTTGTTTCTACGTATTCTATCGTTAATCTATCTTTACCACATTTCTTGAAATTTGTCAAACCCTTTGTGATAACATTCTGTTGCTCTTTTAAGACGTTAATTAATCCTTCCATGTTTATGATTGTTTTATGTACTTAATAACATGAGTTTGAACTTTATCTATAAACTTTATGGAATAATCTAAATTTCTGAGTGTCGTAAACTCAAGCAGAAAACTTATAAGTTCATAACAGTCTAAATTTTGTAGTTGTATTTACAGTTATATTTGAAAAAAAATAATAAAAGTCCCAAATCACGACTTAAAATTTTACAAGTGTTTGGGAACACAAAACTCTGGTGGAAATTGGGCATGGATTCCCCGTTCCCCCGTTTTTTTCAAACTATTCTAAGTCCTAAATCTAACATGCACACAAAACTAAACTAAATAGTCTTAAGTTTAAATGTTCTTAAATTTTACAAGTCCAAGATTACGGAATATTTTCTAAGTCGAAACCTTCTTCATTATTTTTCTAAGTTAAACTTTTCGTTGGAATAGAGTTCAAAATTGTTTGACTCGAAAAAGTGGATAAAATAAATAGAATGTACTCACAAACTGCACTTTACACTTTCACCGTTTTCAACCTGGAAGTAGCGTCCTCTTTTCTTCTGAACTGCGCGTGAAGTCCTTGACGTCTTTCCTCTGCGTCACCTTGCTGTCTTCCAGTGAAGAGTTGATCTGAGAGAAGCACCCCTTTTCCTTGGTGGCCACTTCTCGAACTATACCGCCAATGCTAACTCAGCTTGCCGCTACGATGGGCGAAGCTGACGTTGCTATTGCGGTGGACCGTGTACCTTTCTGCAGCGATCCACTGCAAGTACACGGGACGAAGTGAGCCGACGGAGGCTCCACTTCAACTCAAAAAGGATGTCCAAACATCCGGCTCGTTGGACCAATGTTTATTACCGAGATGATAATAAAGTGTGGACTGGTGGACTGTATTTGAACACTAATAGGCTTTAAAATTAAACAACAAATTGTGTCCTGATCTAGGCTGAACTGAATTTTTTTTTATGCATTTACATTGTTCTGGTCTTATACTATTCGAGGTAACGAAACCATAGCGAGATCTAATTTGACGTCAACGCCATCTATCGAGCGGACAGGTACTAAATACAATTCTGGTTGGTTTCTTCTTCAACACACAGTTTGGTGACAAAGTTACCACTTCCAAGGGTAACTGAAGCGAGCAAGTGCAGCCACTTGCAGACTGGAGTGTGCATTATTGCTTGTGTCGTCATTCAAGGAAGGAGATAGCTACAGATTAGATAAGCCTTAATGTGATGAAGTGCCACACAAACCATTATCATGCAGCTGGTCAAGTGTTGAGACAACAACAGAACTACAAGTCAACCATGTCACGCAACACAATATGTTCTTACAGACTATTTCTTGTAAAATATGTAAAAGAAAATGGCAATGTAGTTATTCAGATAGCGGTGCTCTTGGACACTGCTTATTCCTGAATATGTAGGCCTGTGAGCCAGCCCGCTTGATCCATTGCTGAAATGTGCTGCTATGGAAGCAACACTAGTGTGTTATCAGTCACACAATCAGTGTTCTGTGACAGAAGACCTCATTACTGCTCTTACTCTGATAATATTACATATTTACTAAATTAATTGCAAGCATGTGGAATAATACTGATAATGTAATCAGACAACTTGTGAACAAACTCAGCTCATACTTTTAGCCTGCTCTTGATCATAGTATTTTCCTGGAATGCTTAAATCAAATGATTTACATACATTACCTACATTATCAAATAATAACGACAGTGGTATGTCATGTATAGGTATAATACTAGTTCTTACAACACTTTCCTGTTCATTCAGTACTTGTGTACAAGTGGCACAGGACAGTACGTTCCAGTGCTACAGTGAACTGCATCTGTGCTGCACTGGGCATGGACTGAGGCACTGGCTGCGTGTGTGTGTGGGTGTGCTCCAGATGTGTTGTGTGTGCCAGTGTGAAGTGCAATACTTGTGCAAATGTTAACTTGCACATCGTGAATGTGCTGAAACAGTTCCATATTAATGAACGTGTGACATTAATGAACGCGCGCGGCCACCTCGCATGCCGTGCGACTCCGTGCGACCACACGCGACCTCTGGCGACCACAGCCGACTGCCAGACAATCTATTTCAACAACAATCATTATGATTTACTTCAATATTTTAATTAAGTAACAACTAGTAAACAAAAAAACTAACATAATCGAATTATTTGCAAAACGATTGTTTCTGTGGACACAACATAATGAGGCTGACGACGATTGTTTATTGCCTAATAAGGTATGATTCATTACGCATTGTTCACTAATCTGAATGTCACAGCTGTACACAGGACAGCAGACCGTAACCAATAATTAGTTACTTTAACATTAGATACCAATAAGACAGGTATTTGATTAGTAGTAGACTTGCACCTCATATCGATGTCAGTGTCACGCTTCAGGCTCCGCACTCCGCACTCCGCACTCCGCACTAGGCCGGCTCCGGCTGGCTCCTGCGAGCTACGGTACGGAACGCGTTCACCATTCTGTGGCCGGTGGCGACACATCCTACAGCACGTTCGCATACTAACTTCAGGGATAGGTTCCCCTGAAACTCACCAACTCAACGGACGCGACAAAATTTAATCAAAAATTTCATACGTACGGTCAACAGCAGGCCAAGATAACCATTTGCAGTTCAAAATTAGCAGTTATGCCTCCGACATAAAGGTGGCACTAAGTCCCGAGTAGATTGTCTGACATGGTTTACTTAGTTGGTACTTACGTAGTGTTAAAAGTTATTTTTTTTTGCTTTCTATAGGGTTTAGCATTTTTAACCTTTTGTCATAATATTGGCGTAAGTAGTGTTTTGGGTCGGGATTTTTTTTTTGAAGTCGGTTTTTTAAAAATGTATTAATACATAGCCTACTTTTTATTCCAATATACGCAAGTGAAACCGCGGGGCGCAGCTACTTATACATATTCGTAATACTGGTTTCTGCTGTGTTCATTGTGTGGTACCAACACTCTCTGTGTAAAATGGCTGTGAAATACTGGCGGATAGACAGACGGCCGCGGACACCGGGCGCGGGCGCGCCTGGCGGGACGATTCATACGGATTACACTTTTGGCATTTGGACGGAACCCTAAAGACGCCAAGTGCTGTAATTGGTTGAATGAATTTGTTTGGAAGTCTCTCTCTCCATCCGTCTCGATGTGCCACCGCAGCCCGCGTGCTGCTGCTGTTCGTTTCCGTGCCGCGTGCTTGTGTGTGTGTGTGTGTGCTGCTGACCACACTACACACGTGCAATATACCGGTTGGTGTTGTCATAGTACTATATCGATATCGAAGAGGTTACGGTTGGGGATTAGCGGACAACTGTTATCAAACATTTGTCATGACGTGTCGATATTGTGCTGACCTCTGACTCCGACACACTTCTGTGGTAAGTACTCGGAGTACATTACACATGCGTATCGTCCGATCTTGATCTTGAACTTTGCCATTAAGGTCCCACGTTCAGATGAAGAGAGGAAGGAACACTGGAATTTCCCATACATGGTACGTCTACGCAAGACGAGCCGAGCGTCGTCGTTCGGGCGGGGTGGGGCCGAGGGGGGGGGGATGTACAACGATGAACTGTCCTCGAGCGTGGTTTTCCACAGTATACCTAGTCGCAACTCGTGACGAACTTTCCAAGTTTTGGGATATACAATACAATCCTCAGTATTGGGCGACATGTCGTAATTCAATTAGGTAATTGAAAACAAACATCTTCTGACCATGTGCTTAATCGCTCAAGCCTCTTGGAAACATTTCCATGATGGCCGGCTGTTACTTAACTCGTACGCGAGCGCGATGCAAAACCCTTTGTTTTAGTAAAAAAATAAAGACAAAAAAACTTCAAGCTTTTATTTATTTAAACGCTCTAAAATGAATAAATAATTATTTCTTTAAAAAAATTGAATATTAACTTATAACCTCATTATTATAAGTAAGTATACAATATACATATAATATATGATGATAAAAGCTTGCTTTAAAAAACTTTTTTTGCTTTTAATTTATTTTTAAGTTATCTCTGGCTAAGTCCCTGATTCAGCTACCCTACCATGACGTCTTAAAGCAGTACTTTTTCCACTGAGGGAAAGAGACAGAGCTATACAGGGTGTCTAGCACCATCTCTTTCCCTCAGTAAATAGATAGATAGATAATCTTTATTTGTGCAAACATGAGTGTACATACAGTATAACATGCAAGATGACAATTTATTAATGAACTGTCATGTTTGGCCTATTGGCAGTGGAATAAGTTCTGCTTTAAGACGTCATGGTAGGCCTACTGTTCTGTCTCGTTCAACGCATCATTGTTGCAAGGTCGTCTGCCGATTAATTTCGAACAGTCCTGCTCTTCAAGAACGAGACCTTAGTATGACGTCACAATTTTCGAGTTACTCTCAATCATCCCTTTCATTTGATACCCATATTGTGGAAGTGCATTAAAAATAACTATTCCGCCATCTTGGACGGTCTGCCATATTGGATTTAGAATGACGTCACATAATAATAATCGTGCATTGTCAGCCAAACTTAACGTGTATACAAAATTTCAGATTAATCGGTTGAAGATATCTACTTCAAAATTGATTTTAAAGAATCCACCGTAACACAAATACATACATAGCAAATTAAATAAAAGGTTTTAAAAAACCGAAGTTCGTAAGTCGGTCCACAGTACACGAATTTGTGGTCGGCTCCTCCGTCTAGCACAGACACACCGGCTGCTTTTTAATTACCGAGAGATTGTTAAAATTGAAGCTTTTTGTAAATGAACACAACTGTCGAAATATTAACACTTACACAAGAAACATTGCTATGTTGCTTGCCGATGTCACAACGGGCAAAAGTTTGCGAGTTTGAACCTTCATCAGTGGTCTGGTCAAGGTCTAAATTGTGTACTGCTTAGAACTTGTCGAAGCACTGGTCTGTGAGCAGTAGATGAGGCAGCGTGCGGCGCGCAGATAGACGCACGTAAATGGAGAGCCCGCGCAAGGTCGCCGGCAGCGTCAGCCCCTCACCTGCGGAGCGGGAGACGCTGACTCACTGCTTCGGAC
This sequence comes from Ochropleura leucogaster, assembly GCA_958449745.1. Taxonomy (NCBI): domain Eukaryota; kingdom Metazoa; phylum Arthropoda; class Insecta; order Lepidoptera; family Noctuidae; genus Ochropleura; species Ochropleura leucogaster. The sequence continues at coordinate 15,548,588 of OY288224.1, forward strand.
GCCGCCGCCGCCGCGTCGTCGTCGACCGACAACAGTCCCGCACGTGCTACCGTCGCCGGCGCCCGTGGACGCCGCTGACCGCTCACGACGCCGCCGCCGCCGCACAGTGTACTGAGTGTTGTGATGTGCGCGTGTCATCTAGCGAGTGTTGACATGTCATCTCATTACATCACGCAAGATGGATAAAAAAACGTACGTAACGCGCACTCTAATTTCTTCTGGTACATTAGGTTCTTCGGCTATTAAGTTGTTTGTGTCTAATTTCCTGTTAAAATGTCGCATTTTAAAACTACAACGTAAACAAGTCGCTCATCTAATTTGCGTGTGTACTGCTTAGCCGTGCAGTGTGCAGTTGTGCACTCGACTTGTCTAGCGAGCGCGTCCACTATGTCGGAACCAGTTCGTGTGTGATCGTGTCATGATCGTCACTTGCCGCCGCGGCCGTCCCGGTGCTACCGCTGCACCGCTGCACCGCTGCACTTGGCTCCTTGTGGTTCCGTAAAGTCGCGCGTCGTACACTGGTACTCATATACTGAGTGTGACGTCACCGCCCCAACAATGCCTTGTAACTATAGCTCATGTTTTGTGTCTTCGTGAGATCCCGCGACGACGTCGATGGTTTCGTTTTGATGCACCAATGATTCGTACTGATGTGAGATGCCGTGTTTAGGGATTATAATAATAAAGTAAAGGGCCGATGTGCGGAGGTATTGGCTTCAAGCAAGACCCTGCACAACCGTGACGTATGCAGTCTCGGGAAATACTTCCTGAAGCTAAACAAGGGCTTCACCCCGCTCTCCAAACGATTGTTGTATGGACATTATTATCGTCGTATTGACTCGAATTGCCTGTATTTTTCTTAATAATTGTACTTCCGCTGCCTTTTAAAAGACTTAAAAAAGGAAAAGGAGGAGGTTAAACCGATTCTTTTGATTTATTTCAATATGAAAGCTGGTACTTCTCATGAAATGGGAGCACATTTTAATTTGGTCTAGTTCTGACAATGGTATCCATGAGAAATCCTTTCCACACATCAAAAAAGTTTAAAATAGTGTGTTACTATAAATATATTATATCACTAGCTTTCGCCCGCGGCTTCGCCCGCGTTAAATTTGGGGTAACACAGTCTCTTTGCGCCTTATGGATTTGTAATAGCAACGCTAAGTTTTCCCCTTTCTTCCCTCTTTCTCCCTCACATCCCACTTTTTAAATAAAAATTAGCCTATGTCTGTCTCCTGGTTCCCAACTATCTATGTACCAAAATTCATCACAATCGGTTTAGCCATTAAAGCGTGAAGAGGTAACAAATAAACAAACAAACAAACTCACTTTCGCTTTTATAATATTAGTAAGGATTTCTTACCAAGTATGTTATACCTAAGTAGAAAAAAATCGAGATTTTATTTTCGCAAATTCAAAAGCGATGCTTTTGTTCGAATTTTTATAATTTTTAATTCATAATTTGTAAATAGTTTTAAATAAATTTGGATTTCGAGACATTTTTTACGATACGGACGTCATTTTAATGCAGTGAAATGCAAAGAGCTGTAGGGATGTTGCAAGCGGGAACAAGTCAATCTCAGGTATTTCGGTTTATTGGTGTCAACAGAAGCGTTATTTGCCATCTTCATCAGCGTTACAGTAACACGGGAGATGCTGCTGAGCAGCACCCTGGTCGAGGAAGGTGTACAACCTTCAACACGGCAACATCGATACATACAACTGACTGCAAGACGCCAGCCAATGTTAACCGCCCGAGAGATAGGTTTTAGGCTACAAAATTCAAGTGGTGTTGTTGTTAACTGCCAAACTGTGAAATCGACTGCATGAGTATGGCTTACGAGCACGACGGCCAGTCAGGTGCCCACCGATACGTCACGGGAATCGCGCTCGTCGAAATAAATGGTGTGGGGAACACATTACACGGACCCGGGGACGAGGTGTTTGATGCAACGGAACGTTGTGTGTGTGAGCCCGACTCGCAACTGTTTTATTTTGTAAGTTTCCGGAGTTTTGCGTAGGCACACGTTGTTAACATACAAGTGGGAGAGACGCGGGCCCAAAGTAATTTCACCTTGAGGGACACCTCGAGTGGGATGCAGCTAGGCTGACACCACACACCGTGCGTACATCGCGGCGCCAGCGTACACAGGCGGTCACAGGTCGCGCGCTAGGCGCTCGCAGCTAGCACTCCGAGCAGGGCGGCGGCGGCGGGAGCGAGGTGCGCGCGGGCGGGGCCGCGGGGGCAGCCTTGTGCGCGTGAGTGTGCGCGGGGTGAACCACCGAGCCGCGCGACGCCGCCGCCGACGCGACGCATTCCCGCGCGCATGCTAGTCCCACTCAGCTGATGTACACACAAACGTGTTCCTGTCTACATCCATACCTACCTACCTGCTCCATAACAATATATTGTTATACTCGCAAACCTACCTGTTACCCATTGATCGCTTCATCATTTTATCTCACTTACGGTACGTTCACACAGTTATAGTCCGTTAAAAAGGCCCCTTTTATCGTACACGTTTTTATTCGGCGAAGGTGGTTGTACGTGTTGACGGAGTTTACACACATTATAACAGTCCTTCAAAAAGGACCGATGTCTGCACACAACCTAACTCACAAAATATTTAATTGAAGAGATACATTACAATGAAGCCGGCAACCCGGTCGGGGCGGAGGGATCGGCCTAGGTCCTCCTAGCCATTGGTAGGGCGCATTCGTCTCACTTGTACCAAACTTGGAGAGCTATAAGTTATGGCACAATGAGAACTCGTACAAGTCGCGCGACGCGCTTCACAAAAAGTAGCAAACGTTGAGCGTGACTCATCAGTCTGTCAATCATCTGCAGAGATCCAATCTAATTGGTAGAGTTTAAACTTCAACGAAGTATCATGTGGATAATACTCTCGTAAAACACCCGGAATATCTTTTAAGTTCCGAAATAAACATGTTGAATATGAGGGATATACATAACTAGCTTTTGCCCGCGGCTTCACTCGCGTTAAATTCGGGGTAACACAGTTCCCCTTGCGCCTTATTGGTTTGTAATAGCAACGCTAAGTTTTCCCTTTTATTCCCTCTGTCTCCCTCCTATCCCACTTTTTCAAAATATTAGCCCATGTCCGTCTCCAGGTTCCCAACTATCTCTGTACCAAAATTCATCAAAATCGGTTTAGCCATTAAAGCGTGAAGAGGTAACAAACAAACTCACTTTCGCTTTTATAATATTATTAAGCATTATATTATCCACATGTTACTAAGACTTGCTTCCTTGAAGGTAATGCAAATGAATGACAATACTTACCCGAACCAACCCAACAGTGTCCGCTGTAGCGCGCAGGGACCCGCAGTTGCGATCATCTTCAAAGCATACCTTCTGCACTCAATTGATCATATACAAAACTCACTCTTACTCCTTAGCTCACTTGCGAAGTAAAAAATACTTCGAAAGTGAGCTAAGGATATTCTTTTTCCTATACTTTTACCCTTTTAGGAGTTTACCCCCTAAACGGGGTACATGGAGGATGAGAGTTCTTATTGGGCACATGGCAAGACCGCATGCTGTGTCGGAAAATAGGCGAGGCCTATGTCCAGCAGTGGATGTCCATGGGCTGAAGTGATGACATAACTTTGTAACTGGAAGCATTTCGCTAATACTATTATTTATTCTGTGCGCGGGTTTGAAGTGTGCGGGCGCAAGTTCATTGCCGCGCTTATCTTGTGCCGGCGCGGGCGGCGCGGCGCGGGCGCCAGGACTTGCACCGATAGCGCTCACAGCTGGCGGCGCGCGGCGCGGCGGCAAGTGAGCGCGACCTTCACCCGGCCCCACCCGTCTCTGATCATTTGTGCCTGTTTCACTGTACGGAAATCAAGAAAGACGCTATCTCCCAAATAAGTGACTTCAAAGGACTTGTTCTTTATCAGCGACTTCTGGAACGATGTCGTCCCGATATCAGCATAGCGTGTGTCGCGCGGCTCACAGACACACACGAATTTGTTGAACTGGTTCCGATCGTCAGCTAGCCAGCTATCCTGCAACAAAGTCTTTTGTCCGTCATGATTGCTGCAGCACCAGTATGAAACCAGTATGTTTAAGTAGTTCATTGTGCGCTAGTTACAAGTACCTGTTGGGGCAGGTTCGTGTTCTGTGCGAACATAAACAACGGAGCAAATAATTTACGTAAATAAATTGATCGCACGGCATGCTGCATGCCATCAATGCCATGTAACATGCAATACAGCTCATTGGTCGCGCGTCCGTGGGAACCGAGCTGGCCGATACGCGTCATGTAGTAGTCGCCAGTACTACTACTTCAACGGAAATACTTTTTACTCTTCATTATCATATAACACTAGATCAAATAGCATATTTGTGAGGGGTGTAATTTATGGAAAGCAGAAGCTGCTTCGACATAGACAACAACATGTAAGAATTAGTTCGTGTGATGTCGCTCGCCGATCGAATGGTGTAAAGGAGATACCAATGTCCCCAGTTACTAGTAGCATCTGTCGACACTTCCATTAGCGTGTACACGGACCGCGCCGCGGCTGCCGACAACATTGCGAAATGATCGTAAATATTGCACTGAGCGTTGGTGCAACGCGACCTTCACCACGACACCACGGGGACCACTGCTCTTCACTTAGTGCTCCGCAAATAAACATTGCTCAGCTAGCTTGCGTGCTAGAGCTGCCAGACAATTTGATCATGTATGATAGCGATAGCCTTTACTTTAAGCTAATTACGCTGTTTTATTTATGTGCATCCGGTCACAAGTTTATGCTGACTAGGGTTGCCAATCTTACTTAAATGAAATCCCTCGTACAAATGCTGCTAAAATCTCGTATTTTGACTTTCAAACCTCGTATTTTTTTTATTCTTCTTTTCCTCGTACATTTATTAAAGCGTGATGTTTGAGTAACATCTGATAGATACCGCTACTTATCAGCGTAAACGGGTATTGAAATATTTAAGATATTTCAAATTTAAAGATGTTACTAATCATTTTATCGATGTTCTTATTTAAAAAAAAATACATTTAGGACGTAGTTTTTCTTTCGTTATTTGTGGGTTTAAAAAAAGGGAAAGTACCTACTTATTCCTATTGCAAGTTGGTATTGTAGTTAAGGGTACCTACTGGGAAAACTTAAAGTGGTTGACTAATTCCACAACCATGTTTTTGACCGACGATATTTGGGTCTGTTGCGCATTATGATGCAAAATGTTCGTATGGCCGGCCATATTATCAAAATCTCGTACATAATTGTACGAGGTTGTGAGCGTCCTCGTACCTCGTACGGAAGACCACAAATCTCGTAATTGTACGAGGAACCTCGTACTGTGTGCAACTCTGATGCTGACTCACCTCTGCGTTGCCTCTCGCAAGTATGTCTGTTGTATTGGATGCCAAACAGATCAACGGCTTAACGTGCTTGCCGGGGCACAACGATGTCACCCTGTCGGTGGCACGTGCTGGTGCTTGTGGGGTGATGTGAGCGTCACGCCTCTGCGTCGGCGGCGGCGTCGTCCCGCAGTGTTGAGATAGCGCACGACGCGCGGTGCGCGGTCACGACCTCCGCGGTGCGCGCTCATTACCGCGTTATGTGCGTCGTGACGAGCGCAGGGCCGCGGTGTGTTGGTAACTTGCGCAACACGCGGAACTGTCTAATGAAGCGAGTAGGTACCTATCGGGACCTTCACTTGACGTTTACCTAACAGCTTAGTGAAGCCGCCCGCCGCCCGCGTTACATCACGAACTCATCATTGTTATCGCTTCCCATGCGTGTGCCCTCGCGTGCCGATGGCAGAGGCTCTTGATTGCTTGAATGCTGTCTCTGTGTTCACTTGTAATTATCTTTCTTGATGGCCGCGATCACGGCTGCGTGATAATTGTGTGCGCTTGTGCAAGCTGTCACACGATCTTCACGTGCCACCATGCACGTGACCTCGCCAGGCTCCCGGGTTGTCGCAGAAGCGCTTCTGTTATGTGTCATTATCATCACAACTGCAGCAATAGTTAGAAAGCAGTGAGACGCCAGTCGTGTGACAATCGGACTACCAAGGTCTCGAGTCCAAACTCAAATCCTCTTAGAGATACTTCTCGACAGCATGTAAATCCATACTTATCGATGGCATAAATACTCTGACAGTACGTTAGGCACTAACTACACGATAAAGAAAGAGTGCAGCTGCTGTGGTCAGCCGCTGTCGCGGTGCTACGTAGTCGCGGGAAGAGCCTCTGATGCATGGGCATTCTAAACATTTCGTGAGTGTGTTCGCGAGCGCGTGTGTGCCGGGAATACTGCACAAGTCGTGAGGTCGCCTCTCGCGCCGTGACTGCTCACTTAGCTCGGTGGCCGGAATGTGGATGACGTCGCCGTCGCCGATAGTTAGCATTGCGCACATTCCTTATACCTTCACAATTGTACCTATATTATATGACTGTGTTACAATACAAAAGTGACCAAAAAGTCTGATATCCATTTTTGAATCGTTACGAGACCTTGATTTAAATACTCGTATTCACTTAGCTAATTCAAATGCGATATTTTTAAAGTGTTAAACGGTATTGTGCAGTACACAACCGTTCGGAGTTTGATATAAGTTTTGCGACAATCCATGCTAATTTTATGTTCCAAAGCAATTCTAAGTGTTGTTTGCCTTTGGCGTTTTAATGGCTGCTGAATGGATTTCCATAAAATTTTGCTTACTTGTGATTTGGGTTAAGAGGACATAACTACTATATGAAACTCCCAGTCTCGGTAGAACGTTCTCGTGGGAGGCTTCGGCCAAAAATCCAGTGAAATATACTGTATATTGAAATTCAGTATGATGTAATCGTGCGTGTGTCGTGTTGCAGGTGTGTGGCGGGTCGCGGCGGTGAGCGCGCCCTCATGCTGGGCCCCGTGCGGCGCTCGCACTGCGCTGCGCTGGCCGCCCTCGCCGCGCTGCTGCTGCTGCTGCTGGCGCGGCTGCCGCCCGCACCGCGCCCGCTGCGACCCGCGCCGCTACGCACCGCGCCCCCCGCGCCGCCCGCCCCGCCCGCGCCGGCCGCCCCGCCCGCGCCGCCCGCGCCGCGCACCTCGCCGCCCGCCAACCGCACGGCGCCGCCCAGCGCGCCGCCCGCGGCCGCGTCCACGGCGCCGCCCGCCACGCCGCGCCGCGACCCGCGCGTGGTGCTGGTGCGCGACGTGTACGAGGCGGGCCACTCGCGGCCGCACCCCGAGCTGTGCCCGGCGCTGGGCGCGCGCCTGCGCCTGCTGGTGCTGGTGTCGTCGGCGCCGTCGCACGCGGCGGCGCGCGAGGCCGTGCGGCTCACGTGGGGCCACTACGCGGCGCGCGCGGACGTGGCCGTGGCCTTCGTGCTGGGCGCGTCGCCGCCCGCGCTGCGCGCCGCCATCGACGCGGAGGACGCGCTGTACGGCGACGTGATCGAGGGCCGCTCGCGCGACTCGTACTCCAACCTGACGCTGAAGACGCTGTCGATGCTGGAGTGGGCGGACACTTACTGCCCGCGCGCGCCGCGGCTGCTGAAGACGGACGACGACATGTTCATCAACATCCCGCGCCTGCTGCAGTTCGCGGCGGCGCCCTCGCGGGTCAACGCCACGCGCACTATCTGGGGCAAGGTACGCTACCATTGTATCATGCTCGATCAGCTCCTTCCTGGATGCTCTCTAGAATCGCTCCTTTTTAAGGTTTCTTCTACCGATATTATAATGGCAAGCAAGTCGATGTTGTTTATTCTGACTACTGAAAGGCTTTTGATCGAGTTGATCATTAGCATGGCGCCTTTATAACGGTGTTAAATTAGTGTAATAGAATTCTAGCCACATTTAGCTGGTTCTTCTTTATTATTGATACAGATCACAAGCTGTAGTGCTCTAGAGAGACGTAGTATACTACAAGCCCAGCGAAGTACCTCAGGGCTCTTTGTTCGGTCCGTTCTTATCGCGCTATCTTATTGCGCGCAGGTGATGCGGCGCTCGCTGCCGAAGCGCACGACCAAGTCCAAGTACTACGTGTCGCCGCTGCAGTTCCCGGGGCGCGTGTTCCCCGACTTCGCGACGGGCCCCGCCTACCTGCTGACGCGCGACTGCGTGCGCGCGCTGCTGGCGGCCGCGCCCGGCGCGCGCTACGTGCGCCTGGAGGACGTGTTCGTGACGGGCGTGCTGGCGGCGCGGCTGGGCCTGGCGCGCACGCACGCGCCCGAGTTCTACAACAAGCGCGTGGCCGCGCACCCGTGCGCCGTGCAGCGCGGCCTGGCCATCCACATGGTGCGCTACCACGAGCAGTTCGACCTGTGGCGCAAGCTGCTGGACGGCAAGACCAAGTGCGCCAGCTAACTGCTGAACCTTTTTATACTCGGTGTCGGCGTGCGACGCTATTGCGTGCGGCCCGCCACGCCGTCGTACGTGTACTACTACATTTTTTTTGTATATGAAGTACAAAGCCGTAAGCTTTAGTGACTTATCGCTCGTCGGCGCGCACCGCTGCCTCGCTCCGCGGCCCGGGCCCCGCGCCGGTGCGCACGGCCCCGCGCACGGGCCCCCGGTCCCTGCGCACGGGCCCCCGGTCCCCCCTCCGGGCCCGCGGTCCCCGCGCACGGGCCCCCGAGCGACGCGCCGAGTGCCGTGACTCTGTAATCGATAAACATTGTACACGTATTCTATTCGTTTAACTGTGCGTGCAGGTTGTGCCAGATGTAAATATAATTATATGAATGTACGTTGAAACGGGTTATTTTATTGTGCCCTCTCTCCCTTCCTTCTAAACTGCTCGACATACTGTGGTACAGTAAACCTGATAGAGCATCTTGTGTACGTGTGACAGGCAACGAAGTGGCTGATAAATGATAAGTATGCGGTTAAATAATAAGGATAAAGAAAAGGATATAGGTTATCTTTTCTTAAGAGCAATATATAAGTGCTAAAACTTGACTATAATAAAAATCGACTTCCAAAAAAATCTATGAATCAAACAAAAGTTACCGACCGAAGTATTTCTTTCTTTTCACTAAAATGTTTTATTTCATTTTTTTTTTGTTGTGGTATGACAGTATCTCACACAAATTCTTATCAAGTACCTATTCATTTTCCATTGTTAGTTCTAATTTTTTCTCTTCTATTTTTTCAAGATATATTAGTAATGCCCGCGAATTCATTCGCGTGAAATAGTGACTTCCGGCAGATTTTTGGCTTTACCCACATAGATCCCGATCTCGCGGGATCTCTTCAAAAATCAACATAATGAGCTCTGCGTTTGAATTTAACAACTGATTTGATTTCCAACTGATTTGCCATTCCAATTCAAAAGAGTTCAGTTTCCGCTGAAAACAGCGTTTGCTATGACTATGAATAAAGCCCAAGGGCAAACGCTTAAAGTTGCGGGGGTACATCTTGAAAAAGACTGTTTCTCCCAGGGACGTTGCGTGCTCAAGTGTGTCGAAACCACAAAACCTTTATATTTTGCAAAGGATGGCAAAACTAAAATCGTGGTATACAGAAATGTCTTGGTGTAAGAAACTTTCAAAATCTCTAAAGCCTAAAATAATAGAAAATTTGTCAAGGGAGAACAGTCTTTTTTTACCTTTTGAACTGAAATAGCAAATCAGTAGAATGATGGGAAAAATAACATTTTCGCCTTTTTCGATTGGCAATAACTGCTTTCAGTGCCGTATTATCCATAAGGCACTTTAGGCCAGTGCCTAGGGGCCCACTATGACCAGGGGCCCAGCAAACCCAATTAAAAAACCGGCCAAGAGCGTGTCGGGCCACGCTCAGTGTAGGGTTCCGTAGTTTCCCATCCGTCACAATAAGTGTTCCCAGTTATGAGGCCAACCGAACAATTCGGTAATTTAATACCCGATCCAATGTAATAAGTACCTACAGCGCCATCTCTCGGGGAACTGGGTTACTAATTAATACAAAGACGTGCAATTTCGGTGGTAATTTTGGATTGCGAGAACCGATTTCAATAATTCTTTTTTTGTTTGAAAAAAGATACGTTCAGGATAATAAAATATGTAAACAAAGTTACAGAAAATGCTTGCATATACGATTATACTACAAACTTAGTCCAGAAATTATTTTGTACAACTTTTTGTCTTTTTGTACAAAAACTGCTGTGTCAATCAAGTTCAAAATGATTTTCATAGAAAGTCCTTATAAAGTTCTACTTTTCAGATTTTTTTCATATTTTCTAAACTTATGGTTCAAAAGTTAGAGGGGGAGGGACACATTGTTTTTTACTTTTGGAGCGATTATTTCCGGAATTAATGACATTATCAAAAAATGATCTTAGTAAACCCCTATTCATTTTTAAATACTTTTCCAACAATATATCAAACGTTAGGGTTGAAATTAAAAAAAAATCACTTCCCACTTTACATATAGGGTGGCTACCCTAATAAAACATTTTTTTTAAATTTTTATTTTACCACTTTGTCGGCGTTATTGATATACATATTGGTACCAAATTTCAGCTTTCTAGTGCTAACGGTCACAGAGATTAAGCGAGGACGGACGGACGGACGGACAGACAGACATGGCGATACTATAAGGGTTCCTAGTTGACTACGGAACCCTAAAAATGGCGTCATTACACACCGCCATCTATCGAACCATTTTTACCTTAACATTTTGATGGTGTTAAAAAAATGAATTTTAGTTTTGTTCTAAATTGCCTTAGCATATATTCTTAATAGAAGTTTTATGTAGTTATAAGATACCGCCAATGCCAAGGAGAGACCAACCGAACAATTCAGTAATACCCGATCCAATGTAATAAGTACCTACAGCGCCATCTCTCGGGGAATTGAGTTATTAATTAATACAAAGACGTGCAAGTTTTCGGTGGTAATTTTGGATTGCGAGAACCGATTTCAATATTTCTTTTTTTGTTTGAAAAAAGATACGTTCAGGATAATAAAATATGTAAACGAAGTTAAAAAAAATGCTTGCATATACGATTATACTACAAACTATTTTGTACAACTTTTTGTCTTTTTGTACAAAAACTGTTGTGTCAATCAAGTTCAAAATAATTTTCCTAGAAAGTCCTTATAAAGTTCTACTTTTCAGATTTTTTTCATATTTTCTAAACTTATGGTTCAAAAGTTAGAGGGGGGGGGGGACATATTGTTTTTTACTTTTGGAGCGATTTTTCCGAAATTATTGACATTATCAAAAAATGATCTTAGTAAACCCCTATTCATTTTTAAATACCTTTCCAACAACATGTCACACGTTAAGCTTGAAATTAAAAAAAAAATCACTCCCCACTTTACATAGAGGGTGGCTACCCTAATAAAACATTTTTTTCCAATTCTTATTTTACCACTTTGTCGGCGTGATTGGTATACATATTGGTACCAAATTTCAGCTTTCTAGTGCTAACGGTCACAGAGATTAAGCGAGGACAAACGGACGGACGGACAGACAGACATGGCGAAACTATAAGGGTTCCTAGTTGACTACGGAACCCTAAAAAGGGGTGTGGTTGTGTGGTTTTATGAAACCAAGGTAAAGGTGAAACATTTTTCACTTGAAGGAAGGCGTATACCTTTGCAATGTGATGACTGAAGTCTGTTGGTGATGATGATGGTACCTTTAATCTATTTCGTAATATACAGACAGTAAAAATTTCCAAATATCATTGTTGTGTTTTGAAAGGGGGGGGGGGAACGAGCTGTGCCTAGGGGCCCCGAGATGGTTAATCCGGCCCTGACTGCTTTATAGTCCGGTCAATTTAGACATCCAAGGTTACATTAATTCCCACTTGGCTGTGCAGGCTACAAACTTTTGTCAGTACCTATAAAAATTAGCATTATGTCACTTTGCATGATTTATACTTAAAGAGTTTGTGAATAATAAAAAAGAGCAGAATAAAGAATTAGCCGTTATTTAATGAAAAAAATGAAAGGAAAGGAAAAATGGAACAAAACAATAACTAATTGGTACCCGAGGGTCGGAAAAAGGAGGAACAGCAGACAGCATAGAAGATGGGAAGATGAGATCAAACTTACAGCGGGACCAAACTGGAGAAATCGGTTCAATTTTTGCTTTTTATCTGTTATTTATCCCATAGGTCTTTTAGGTTACGCGCGATCGCTGTCGTTACAAATGAACACCCGCCCGCTTGAAGGTTAAAAACACTATCCAGGGTTTTTTAAAGTAAGTAAAGTATACAGGTTAAAAAAATATAAACGAGCTTGAAGTTTCACAAAATACATAACATTTTTCAGCAGTTTTGTAATATTCTCTTATTTGACAAATACACCAATTGAATTTTAATAGTTTTCACTACTCAACACTAGATGTCACTATTTTGAATTTTGACATTAATGCTAGTGATAAAAAAAATAAAAAAAAGACATCTAGCGTCGAGTAACATTAACTCCTTTGTTTAAAATCTAAAGAATATTTTTTTCAAGTGGGAGAATTCTATTAATTGAAACTAGAAGAACATATAAAATCAATCAATACTCGAAAGGAGGTTCAAACCAGAATTTGTAAAAAAAAAAAAAAAAACTACTCGTTTTTCAATAAATCAATGTTTTGTAGCGACACTGCAATTCAAACCACAGCAAAAAGTACCGCAGCGCCATCTATGCCATAACTGAAGAATTAATTGGTAATACCTAAATCGCGCTAGCAAAGATACGAGAACCCGACAACCAAGGATCCTCCTCTTTATATAGAGGATGAAGCACTTTACATCCTGTTCTTCATACACCTAGAGATTTTATTCATACACCTAGAAAGTTTTTAATATTATTATTAATTAAAATTTATAATATCGTGTGGTGTCCCACAGGGAATGGTCTTGTGGTTTGCTACGCTGACGACACGCTCGTCCTGGCACACGGGGGGTCGTACACGACCGTGTTTGCGTGCTCAAGATGAAGTAACTCGGAATCGTCCTCGACAGCCGGTGGAATTTCGTGAGCACTTCCGACGTTTGCCCCTAAACTCGAGCAGGCCGGGGCTGCTTCAAACGGCTCTTGCCAAATCTGAATTGAAAATTGAAAACCAGCGTCGGACACTAGCTGCTCGGCAGTTTGCTGAAGTGGGCCTATTTGGCGCAGCCGTGAGACACACATAATTTTTTATTTTATTTCTGTTTAGAATTAACTTTCATTTTTTTTTATTGGTGTGTGCAGGAAGATCCGAAACACACAGTGGCGGCCTATTACATCCGACCCTGGGTCAGTCCATGGTCCGGAGCGAGAAGAAATGGGAAGCGGTGCGGCGTATGGATCGATTTGGGGTAGGTTTGGGTTAGGTTTGGGTTAGGTTTGGGTTAGGTTTGGGTTAGGTTTGGGTTAGGTTTGGGTTAGGTTTGAGTTAGGTTTGGGTTAGGTTTGGGTTAGGTTTGGGTTAGGTTTGGGTTAGGTTTGGGTTAGGTTTGGGTTAGGTTTGGGTTAGGTTTGGGTTAGGTTTGGGTTAGGTTTGGGTTAGGTTTGGGTTAGGTTTGGGTTAGGTTTGGGTTAGGTTTGGGTTAGGTTTGGGTTAGGTTTGGGTTAGGTTTGGGTTAGGTTTGGGTTAGGTTTGGGTTAGGTTTGGGTTAGGTTTGGGTTAGGTTTGGGTTAGGTTTGGGTTAGGTTTGGGTTAGGTTTGGGTTAGGTTTGGGTTAGGTTTGGGTTAGGTTTGGGTTAGGTTTGGGTTAGGTTTGGGTTAGGTTTGGGTTAGGTTTGGGTTAGGTTTGGGTTAGGTTTGGGTTAGGTTTGGGTTAGGTTAGGTTTGGGTTAGGTTAGGTTAGGTTAGGTTAGGTTAGGTTAGGTTTTTTTTTTTTTTTTTTTTTTTTTTTTTTTTTTTTTTTTTTTTTTTTGTGCTTTTCCCCTTTCATAAAAAGGGCTCTTAGAATTCTAACTTCACATTCATTCCAGTTCTCGCGTTTATTCCTCTCGCACTTTCAAGCTTCATACTGTATCTTTCTTTTGCACACACATTCATTCTTAGCCGGGTGGGACTCCCGCTATTCTAGCTACTGTTTATATTTATTTGTCTTTTTAGGGTTTTACACTGACAAAAGTTATTTTATTTTACATCGTAACTTATAACATTGTTGGGTTTACATGCTCTCTTAGATATATCTCTTACTTTCTAAATTCCATAATACAAGTTTTATTTATTCTATGTTAACCCTATCTTACTATTTACTACTTGTGGACATAACTTGTATCTTAAATCTATTTTATGTTATTACACGTTTTTTATTTATTCTACACAATTTTTTAGTATCTTAATTAGGTAAGTATCAACAATATTTTCTTATAATCTATTTTTTACATCTATTTGTTTATATTTATTACACTATGTGATTTATCTTATACTTAACTTCTTATTTTCTAATACAGTTTTTAACATGTTTTCTTATTTTCTAACATAATTGTACGGTTTTGTTAACCAAGGTTTGGGCCTGCTTTATTTGGACTGCTTCAAGGTTTTGTGTGGTTTTTTGGCTTGTTGAAATATTTATTTTCTTTTTTAAGTAGCGGCAATAATATAAATATATACTTATGATATACATAATTATTGTCTTTTCTTAGTCTATTTTGTTTTTTATTCTAAGCGTTTTTGTGGTTTGTTTAGTGTGCGTGTTTGGTGTTTTGCGTGTGTTTTTGATATATGCGTATATATTTATTATATACTCTATATATCCGTGTTTTTTGTTGTTTTCTGGTTTCCGTGTAGCCTTCATTTCGTGGTTATACTCCACTTTTCTTCTGTACTCCCAGTTTGTGTTGCTGTATTGGTGTGTTTCTGTGTGTGTTCTTGTGTGCATTATGTATGTTCTTATGTGAGTTCCTGTGTGTGTTCCTGTGTTAGTTCCTGTGTGTGTTTTGTATGTTCCTGTGTGAGTTCCCGTGTGTGTTCCTGTGTGAGTTCCTGTGTGTGTTATGTATGTTGGCGTGTGTTTTGCGTGTTTGACGTGTACCTCGGGGAGCAGTCTATGCATACGCCGTCGTCGTCCGAGCCAGGTAATCCCATTTTTTGCGGACCGGGCACTCCACGCTGAATGCGTTGTGGTCGGTCCTCTGAAGCTTTGAGTGTGAGCAGTTGCAGCACTGCGGTTCATTTCCCGCAATAAAGTCCACGCACTTCTCGCGTAGGTGCGGCCCTCCACAGTGACTGCATCTGTCCACACTCTCAGTACAAAATTTCCGACCGTGGCCGAACGCTAGGCATTTCGTGCACTGTATGAGCGGCGACTGGTCCTCCACCCTGACTCTTTGCAGATCCAGGTAAAGAGCCCCAGCCTCCGTCATCCTCTGCCATACCCTGGGTCTGACCTGGACGACGACGTGTGCTGTCTTAGGGTTCCTGGTTCTTTTCTTAAATTTGATAGCTATTTCCTTGTCTTCTTCATCTAAGTCCCTGAAAAAGTTTTCATTTTGGGAGTAGAGCGCCCTCACCATTTCGTCGTCATTGCTGTCCATGAAGACATCCTTGAGGACGACGAGTGGGTTTTTGTTTTTCATGGGCGCTGCTATCAACCCTTTACCCCGGCTCTCTATTCGCTCCTTTACTCTTTTGAGCTCCGCCTCTGTGTCACAGCCCAAGATGATCGTCTGGTTTTTTGCCTTACGGACTTTACTTATTTTTAGGCCAGTTCCCCTGGCGTCGACGGCCTCCTTCACCCTGGCGAGCACCTCGTCAGCAGTTTCTAGGCTGCCTTCGAGGGTGACCGCCATGGAGTGAAGTGCCGGCCGACGCCCTGGTTTGGCTGCCGTAACGTCGGCGTATGTCTTGGAGTCGCCTACCTCGCCTCTTAAGGCCTCCCGCATCCTCTCCGAGCCGGCGGCGACCTCACCGGCAACATCACCGATTTTGTCCTCGAGAGCAACCGCGGCGCGACCTACGACCTTCACTCCTTCTATCGTATGGTTTATGCTCTCTTGGACAACATCGACCTTGAGGCTGACCTCGTCGATCCTATCGGTGACCTTGTCGATGATGTCGGCACCGTTCTCGGTGTGGTGCTCGGTCAAATCCTCGAGGCCTTTTTTGACTTTCATTTCCAGGTCAAGTATTCGGGAATTGATGTTTGCCTCCACTTTCTCGAGCCTTTCCATTACTTCGTCCGGTAGATTGGACGGTGTGGGCGTGGTGTTTGTCTTGGTGGGCGGAACCGTTATAGACTTCGTTTCTAGGCTCTTAATACGCTTACTGAGTTCAAACAGGATACGTAGGCTTTTATCCGACTGGGTCTCCAGGAAAATCTTTATGTCCTTCCTCATCTGAGGGTAGTCTTTTACTCGGGACGGGATGTCCTCGAAAGTTTTCATTACCTCCTGGAGGAGACTGTCATTGGACAAAGCTATGTACGTATCTGTCTGTCTCTTGTACGTCTCCATATTGTCCACGGACCTTCTTTTGCGCTCTGGCCTCCTGATGAAGGTCTTTGCGGCGTCCAGTGCTTTCCCAGTTGGGCCTGCGGGGCTGGGAGTAGTGGTGCGAGCGATGGCACCGGAGGTTCCTGCTGTCGACGACGGTGGCGTTTCCACTGTTTCCGCTAGGGTTCCTTGAACAGTGTTTTTCCTACCGTACGTCAGGGCTATCCCCTTCGGCGCCTCGCGCGCTCCAGAAGGCCCCTGGTCTCCCGGTTGGGTGGGCGACGTGGACGCTTGTGGTGGCTTGGCTATTGGGGTGCGGAGTCCGAGAACCATTTTTAACACTAAGGCTCCCTGTGGTTACTGTGTGTGTTGTGTCACGCTCGTGTGTATAGGGCACGGCAAAAGGAAAGGGGAAAGTTGTCTAAATTGTAAATAAAATTATAGCAAAAGTTAAAATTTAAAGTAAATAAAATAATATTTCAACCAAGACGGTTTGTCCGTGGTCTTCCCTGTATAGAGGGGTGTGTGTTACTTGTGGTGGGTCCGATTTAATCCTGTAAATGGGGAGTCAAAGTCGGGCGGTACCAGTCCGCAGTCCAAATATTACAGCTATCTTAGTTACTACAAAGAAAAAAAACAAGGAAAAACAAAACAGTGTTTTTGTCTAAAGGGGGTGGGGGGGGGTCCAAACTGGGGGGGAGGGTTCCTCGTGTGCGGCTTTAGCCGTGGTGTCTTCGACACCACAAAGGCTGATTTTGAGGTCGAAAATGCTCTAACTCCTCTCGTTCCCAAGATATGGGCCGTTTTGTATTTGGAAAAAGGAAAGGGGTGGGAGGGGGTCCAAACTGGGGGGGGAGGGTACCTCGTATGCGGCTTTAGCCGTGGTGTCTTCGACACCACAAAGGCTGATTCTGAGGTCGAAAACGTTCTAAGTCCTCTCGTTCCCGAGATATAGACCGTTGGGTATTTAGGGGTGGGAACTTTAAGGAAAAAAGGAAAGGGTGGGGGGGATGGATACCTCTGTAGTGGCCTTCACCTCGTGGTGTCGTTCCGACACCACTAAGGCTGAATCCGCGGTCTAAAATGTCCTATCTCGTCAGGTTTCAGAGATATCCGGTTTGATAGGATTCCTGTACCGTACCGCGCCGTGCCGTGTCGCGGGGCTGTCGAGTAGATCTTCCAGTTGACCTAGCTGGGTCTACTCTGATCCGATTTTGGCGTGCGTGGGCTCGTTTATTCGGTCTTGTTGAGCTCTTCTTGATAGGTCAGGTTAGGGGAAGGGGTTCGGGGGGGGGGGGGGTTGGTGGGGCTATTGGTGTAACTGTTTCTGTGGCTGATGGCCTCTGTCTATTTCTAGTTTGGGGGTTTAGTAGAATTGTATATAAAAAGGGGGGGGGGGAGGGGGTAAGGGGTTGCAAGTTTTTTAAGAGCGGTATCTTAATTGTCAATAGTATGGCTGAGGGCCACTTGTTACCGGTATGTCGACACTGTTTTGTTCTACAAACAATTTTCAAGTCCTAGGGGTGACTTTAGCCCTAGGGGGTTGATATTTAGCCCCAAGGTTCGGATGGTATAATATGGTTGGGTATCCAACCAGGGGGGGGGGGTCAGGGGGGGGGGCTTCGGAAAAAGTGTCAGATTTTGACTAAGTCTTACCGTTTCAGAGTTACAGGCCTTTTTCGGTTTTAGTGCGGTTTGTAAACTCGGTTCCCTCTGTTGAATTTTAATTTACTCCGAGGTGTCGGGTCTTAAAATTATTTTTCCACCGGGAACCTGTAGGCGATGGTACAAGGAGTGATTTACGGTTCTCGAGAATGGCGCGTCTTCTATAGGATGTGTGCTGTTATCTTCTGAGATTTCCCTTCGATTACCAAAAACCGCAAATCGCTGTTTTTGAATCTCGCGACTTGGCCTACTCAAAGCTCTGTAGCTCTGAAACGGGTTGACCCCTGGGTCTGGTTCTTAATACTAAACTTAATTGATAACTTATTCTAGGTACTTAGCTAAGAGTCTTCCGTCCACTGCTGGTCTTCACCGCTCCAGCGACGTCTGAAGTGTTCCCGGGGGTGCCTGCTCCAGGGGGTGGTGCTGACTGGGCCGTGTCGTATGTCGGGTTGTAGGGCTGGTGTTTCTCCAACTGCTGGCGCCGATGGGGTTTCTGCAGTTGGTCCCGCTGAAAAGTTATTCCCCTGGGAAGGTAAAAATTTGACCCTGGCGAGCTGGTGGAAGAGTGTCCAGGGTCTACGTCCTAGGTTTGGTCAGATTTGAATTGTTCCTGGTCAGACCAGCCTTGTCGATTTTTCCGGGAATTTTATTATTTGTATTTAACAAAATGTATTTTAAAAACAATATTTTTGATTAATTTTAACTTTGTAATTACTAGTCCGAAAATTACGAAATTTTGCAATTAAATTATTTACACTTAACACTATATTTTAACGTCCGAAAAATGATATGTTGTCGATTTAGATTTTAAGATATTAATGTTTTAATTTTGACACTACTAGGAAAAATTTTAAAAATTTGTAACTTCCCGAAGGGTTGTTCGATTTCGACGATCAAGGTGTCGGATGATAGGGGATGGCTTCCTGCGCCTATCCTCGTATCCAGGTTCCCCCTGCGACTGCTGGTTCTTGACCTCGTGTCCACGTGGGTTTTTTGTTTTCCTCTGTAGCTCGGCGAGTTTCCACGGGAAAAATCCCGGACTCAGCCAGAATGTGGAGCTTGTCTAGGCGCTTCGAGGGGCAGTCCAAAAACACTAGGTCACCGATCGAAAACGAGCAGCGTTTCACTTTAATTGTTTTCACAGTCACTTTTTGAGGTTAAAAACCTAGTTTTTTCACTATAACTCCGCGAGTTTTTCACTGATATTGAAAATTTTTTCACAGCCGGCTTTATCTCGGTAGCGCGCACTTTGTAGCGAAAATTTGGTTGTTTTCACTCACTTTTGCTAATTTTAACGAATTTTCGAGCGCGGAGCGGCTTAAAAGTGATCCGGTCGCTGCGGGGGGCGCCGTGTGACTGGGTTAGGTTAGGTTAGGTTAGGTTAGGTTAGGTTGGGGGTACCCCCACAGTGTTGACTTCCACGTAGTGACCCCTGGGCAACGTCGCGCCTGACCACCGTAACGGAGTGGCAGGCCGGCGGCTAACGAACACTGTGAATCGGAGCATCTCTACTGTCTTTTGCTGCGATATTGTTGAGTGACCATGTCACAACCTTCGAGGGACGCCTCTGGGCGCTTTCTCTGCAAAGGCCCTTCTCAGGGCCAACCCAAAGGCCCTTCTCAGGGCCAACCCAAAGGCCCTTCTCAGGGCCAATCCAAAGGCCCTTCTCAGGGCCAACCCATGTCTCGCGATGCTTCGGCATCGGAGACAAGTCGCGCGCCATCCGTGGCAAGCGTTGTTAGAGGGAGCGACGTCGTGACGGACTTCTCCGACACCGAGTCGATCATGAGTGGGTCGAACTGCGGTTCAACCCATCAATCGAGGAAGAGGGCTTTCCTCAGACGCGGCTCCGGGGGCTCTCCGGACGCAGCGGAGAAGCCCGCGAAGCGGGCTGTCATACAAGCCGATTTGGAGGAGAGGATCGCCTCCAAAGAGCAGCGGGCGCGAACCACTAGAGCCAAGGCTGGCTACGGCGCCTCCAGTGTCCTCTACGCGGATCACTCCGTAGAAGAAATGGAGCGCATGGCTTTGGAGGATCAGCAGGAGATCTTGGAGGTGGCCTCCAAGTCCTCCAACTTGAAGGGCACCTTTCAGAAGGCCCTGAAATGCAGGGCAGCGAGCTTGCTCGGTATTGTCAAGGAGTTGGCGGAGCGCACAACTTCCGACGAGACTCGGCAACTGCAGGCGAAAGTCGATCGCCTGCAGAAAGAGGTGTCCGCGTTACACACGCGCGTTGCCGAGCTGGTTACTCGGCCTGAGGTGTCGTCCGACGCAGGTCCAGCGACGATGTCCTCACCCTCCAACCTTGAGGATATCATCCGCAAGGTCGTCATGGAGGAGAGGGCCTTCACCAGGGCCTGTTTGGCCGGCATTGAGGACCGGCTTCTGCCGGAAAAGCGGCTTCGTCCTCCGCTTGCAGTGGATAAGCCGCTTCCCGAAAGGGTGTCCAGCGCACCAGGACCCTCAACGGCCACAGTCCAGCAGGAGCAGCCCCAGGTGCCCAAGACCACCAAGGGCAAGGGTAAGGGCAAGAAGACCGCTTCTGCCCCAACTGCCCAGCCGGAACCAGAGAGGGAAGACCAAGACCCTCTCCTACCCTCCACCACCCCTTCCAACCAGCCTTGGATTAAGGTAGTGGGGAAGAAGGGGAAGAAGAAGACGGCCCCTAAGCCCCCTGCAGCCAAGCCTGCAGCTGCAGCTGTCGTGGATAAGAGGAGGAAGCTCCCTCCTATTCCGAAAACGGCAGCCGTGGTGGTCACGCTGACCCCAGAGGCAGCGGAGCGAGGGGAGACGTACGAGTCCGTGTTACGGCGGGCCCGTACAAATGTTGATCCGGCGCAACTTGGGGCCGGCAGAGTTACCTGCCGGAAGACCCAAACGGGGGCTCGTCTTTTCGAGTTCTCGGGGACTCAGGGTGGCACCAAGGCGGACCTCTTTGCGGCAAAGCTCAAGGAGGCCGTCGCGGACACGGCTAAGGTCGCGAGGCCCGTCAAGTGTGTGGCTCTTGAGGTGACTGACCTCGACGACTCAGTTACCCAAGAGGAGGTGGTGGCCGTGGTTGCGGCAGCGGGGGGCTGCGACGTCGCAGCTGTCAAGGGCCGCGCCATCAGACAGGGTCGTCGGGGTATGGGCACCATGCGCCTAGAGTGCCCCATCGTGGTGGCCAAGGCAGTTCTGGCCAAGGGTCGCCTCCCGGTCGGATTTAGTTCAGGTGGGGTCCGGGTGCTGGAGGATGAGCCGATGCGCTGTTACAAGTGCTTCGGCATCGGCCACACCCGGCCTCTCTGTCCGTCCACTGCCGAGCGCGAGGAACTGTGCTTCCGCTGCGGCAAGGAGGGGCACAGGGCGGCCAACTGCGAGGCTACAGCCCCGCACTGTGCAGTATGTGCTGCCAGTGGTCGTCCAGCTGACCACACAATGACGAGCAGGAAGTGCTGTCCGCCGAAAAGGAAAGGGAAAGTGCAGGCGCCTTCGCGTCCTGCTGCTGCCGCCGCCACTGGAACCCCAGTTTTAGCGCCGGCCACCGAGGGAAGTGCCATGAACACGGACTGATGGCTGGGCTTCGAAGAAGAATTCTTCAAGCCAACACCAACCACTGCAGAGCGGCCCAGGACTTACTGGTCCAAACCGTAGCGGAGTGGTTGGTGGATGTGGCGGTTGTAGCCGAGCCGTATTCTGTCCCTGGCAGTTGGCTAGGAGACGATAACGGTTCGGTTGCATTGGTGTCGCGGTCTTCCACGGACTCCCCTTCCCTCTCGCTCTTAGAGAGGGGACCGGGATACGTGGCCGCCGCGTGGGGGGACATAGCCCTTATAGGGGTGTATTTCTCCCCAAACCGCCCCATCACGGCCTTCGAGAACTTCCTCGAGGTCCTTGCCAGGGTGGCAGTTAGGGTGGCGCAGCGCAGGGTGTTGGTCGTGGGCGATTTTAACGCCAAGTCGGTTTTATGGGGCAACCCGACCACTGACGCCCGAGGACGCGAGGTGGAGACCTGGTCCGTGGCGTCCGGTCTGTCCCTCCTCAACAGTGGCAGTGTTCATACCTGCGTGCGGCGGGAGGGGGGCTCCATTGTGGACCTCGCCTTTGCCTCTCCTTCTTTGGCTGCCATTGTGGTGGACTGGCGGGTGGAGCTGGTGGAGACGCTGTCGGACCACCGATACGTGCGGTTCGACGTCACCGCCCCGGACTCCCGGAGGGCCCGCGCGGGTCGGTCTCACTTCCCGCGATGGGCGCTCTCCCGCCTAGACCGAGAGGCCGCCACGGAGGCGGTGTTCATCCAGGACTGGCTGTCGCCTCCTGTCGACGTCCAGGACGTGGACGCCACTGCAGCCCAGTTGAGGGACTCCCTGACCGAGGTGTGCAACTCGAGCATGCCTCGGTCTCACCGTCCGCCTCCTCGACGCGCCGTCTACTGGTGGTCGGAGGAGTTGGTGGGCCTGCGGGCTGCCTGTGTGGTGGCCCGGCGCGCCTACACTAGGAGCAGACGACGGCGCCATCGCGACCACGACAACGAGGACCGCCTCTATGTAGCCTACATGGAGGCCAAAGCGACCCTGACGGCGCGAATGGGCGCAGCCCAGGACCGCGCGAGGTCGGAAATGGCGGAGGGTCTAGATGCTGACCCTTTCGGGAGGCCGTACAAGGCGGCACGTAACAAACTGCGCCCGTACGGTCCCCCAGTTGCCGAGACCCTCGACCCGACGTTGCTGGATGGGGTGGTCCAGTCCCTGTTTCCGCGCAGGGACAACTTCACTCCACCAGTGATGAGCGACCCGCGCGGTGCGGCTCTATCGGCAGATGAGGCGGTCTCTCCAGTCACGGAGGACGAGATGGAGAAGGCGATCTGCTGCCTCCGGGGCAAAAACACCGCCCCAGGTCCGGACGGCGTCCCCGCAAAGGTGGTGGCCATCGCCGCTTCCCAGATGGGAGACAGGTTTCGGGACCTCTTCAGTGCGTGTGTTGCGTGTGAGAGGTTCCCGAAGCCATGGAAGGAGGGTCGGTTGTACCTTCTTCGGAAAGAAGGGCGGCCGGTGGACTCCCCATCGGCATACCGGCCCATTGTCTTACTGGATGAGGTCGGTAAAACGTTCGAGAGGATCCTCGCCGCCCGTGTCAACAGGCACTTGTGCACAATCGGCCCGGACCTGGCGGACGCTCAGTTCGGTTTTCGAGCTGAGCGTTCGACAGTGGACGCGCTGTCCCGGCTCAAGGGCCAGGTGAGGGAGGTGATGGACGCGGGGGATGGACTGTTGGCTGTGTCGTTCGACATATCTAACGCGTTCAACTCCATTCCCCACTCCACCATCCTAGAGGCGCTCCGCTTCCACGGAGTGCCTACGTATTTGCGGGTTCTGTTGGCGGACTATTTGTCAAATCGCACAGTCCTCCTCGAAGACAAGTCGGGCCAGCTCCGACGATACGGCGTCGAGTCCGGTGTCCCACAGGGTTCTGTCCTGGGACCGCTCCTCTGGAACATCGGATTCGACTGGCTCCTGCGGGGACACCTCCCCCGTGGCACGTCTGTCATCTGCTATGCAGACGACACCCTTCTGACAGCCCGGGGGAGAAATTTCTTAGAGGCGGCCAGCTTGGCCTCGGCGGGTGGTTCGCAGGTGGTGGACCGCATCGCCCGCCTAGGGCTGACGGTGGCGCTGCACAAGACCGAGGCCGTGTTCTTCCACGGGCCGCGGCAGCGTCAACCGCCCGATGCCCATATACATGTAGAGGGTGTCCGCATTGAGGTGCAAGCCCAGATGAAATATCTGGGCCTAGTGCTCGACAGCAAGTGGCGCTTTCGAGCACACTTCAGCGGCCTGTCGACGCGCTTGCTGAAGACTGCGGGCGCCCTCTCGTGGCTCCTCCCCAACATCGGGAGGCCCGGCGACCAATGCCGGCGTCTATACGCCGGCATACTAAAGAGTATGGCCCTATACGGGGCCCCAATCTGGACGGACTCACTGTGCAGACGGGAGAACGCTGCTGCCCTCCGCAGGCCACAAAGGGCCATTGCACAGCGGGTGGCGAGGGCGTACCGCACAGTGAGTTTCGCGGCATCGTGCGCTCTGGCGGGAACCCCACCTTGGGAGCTCGAGGCTTGGGTGCTCGCCAGAGTGTATGACTGGACGGCGGGTCAGAGGGCGCTCAACCGGCGCCCGGACCCTCAGGAAAAGGAGGAAGTGCGTGAGGAGGTTCGCGAGGCAATAACTCGGCACTGGGCCGAAGACCTAGCCTCAGCAACATTCGGTCGCCGGACACTGGACGCCATCGGGCCCGTCCTAAACGATTGGCTCGACCGGCGACATGGTTGCCTCTCCCTGCGTCTGGTGCAGGTGCTGTCCGGGCACGGCTGCTTCGGATCGTACCTGCATCGGATAGGGCGGGAGGAGACCCCACAGTGTCACCACTGCGAGGCCGCAGTGGATACCCCAGAGCACACTCTTGAGGTGTGCCCTTCGTGGGACGAACCCCGCCGCGCCATGGTGGCAGTGGTCGGGAACGACCTCTCACTCCCCAGTGTGATTTCAGCCATGCTGGGAAGTGAGGAGGCATGGGCAGAAGTAGCCTCCTTCTGTGAGGACGTCATGTCACAGAAGGAGGCGGCGGAGCGCACGCGGGAAGACGACCCTCTCGCGGCGCCGCTCCGCAGACGAAGAAGGGGTGGAAGACGGCGAGCACAACGCCCGTCCTCAACCGCCCCGGGGGGTGATCAGCGGGCGACAGGCGCGGGGGCGCCACCGCCTGCACCACATGATCCACCTCCTGTGCTCCGGCCATGATAAAAGCCCCTCCCTTCTGGGGGGGGACGTGTAGGGCCTGCCGTAAGGTGGGCATTCGCCGGAGGGGGACTGGACGACATAGACTCCCAGGTCTCCTCCACTCAGGCGAGGTCGGAGTGCCGCTGGGTATTTTTAGTGGGTATACCGGGAACGACTTTACCGGGGAGTCCCACATACCCCTCTCCCGTCCCCCGACGGGAAGGGGATGCGTAATAGCATTTTTTCGGAGCGACAAAAAAAAAAAAGGTTAGGTTAGGTTAGGTTGGGGGTACCCCCACAGTGTTGACTTCCACGTAGTGACCCCTGGGCAACGTCGCGCCTGACCACCGTAACGGAGTGGCAGGCCGGCGGCTAACGAACACTGTGAATCGGAGCATCTCTACTGTCTTTTGCTGCGATATTGTTGAGTGACCATGTCACAACCTTCGAGGGACGCCTCCGGGCGCTTTCTCTCCAAAGGCCCTTCTCAGGGCCAACCCAAAGGCCCTTCTCAGGGCCAACCCATGTCTCGCGATGCCTCGGCATCGGGGACAAGTCGCGCGCCATCCGTGGCGAGCACTGTCAGAGGGAGCGACGTCGTGACGGATTTCTCCGACACCGAGTCGATTATGAGTGGGTCGAACTGCGGTTCAACCCACCAATCGAGGAAGAGGGCTTTCCTCAGACGCGGCTCCGGGGGCTCTCCGGACGCAGCGGAGAAGCCCGCGAAGCGGGCTGTCATACAAGCCGACTTGGAGGAGAGGATCGCCTCCAAAGAGCAGCGGGCGCGAACCTCCAGGGCCAAGGCTGGCTACGGCGCCTCCAGTGTCCTCTACGCGGATCACTCCGTTGAGGAAATGGAGCGCATGGCTTTGGAGGATCAACAGGAGATCTTGGAGGTGGCCTCCAAGTCCTCCAACTTGAAGGGCACCTTCCAGAAGGCCCTGAAATGCAGGGCAGCGAGCCTGCTGGGTATTGTCAAGGAGTTGGCGGAGCGCACAACCTCCGACGAGACTCGGCAACTGCAGGCGAAAGTCGATCGCCTGCAAAAAGAGGTGTCCGCGTTACACACGCGCGTTGCCGAGCTGGTTACTCGGCCTGAGGTGTCGCCCGACGCAGGTCCAGTGACGATGCCCTCACCCTCCAACCTTGAGGATATCATCCGAAAGGTCGTCATGGAGGAGAGGGCCTTCACCAGGGCCTGTTTGGCCGGCATTGAGGACCGGCTTCTGCCGGAAAAGCGGCTCCGTCCACCGCTTGCAGCGGATAAGCCGCTTCCTGAAAGGGTGACCAGCGCACCAGGGCCCTCAACGGCCCCAGTCCAGCAGGAGCAGCCCCAGGTGCCCAAGACCACCAAGGGCAAGGGTAAGGGCAAGAAGACCGCTTCTGCCCCAACTGCCCAGCCGGAACCAGAGAGGGAAGACCAAGACCCTCTCCTACCCTCCACCACCCCTTCCAACCAGCCTTGGATCAAGGTAGTGGGGAAGAAGGGGAAGAAGAAGACGGCCCCTAAGCCCC
Source organism: Ochropleura leucogaster (assembly GCA_958449745.1). Classification (NCBI taxonomy): domain Eukaryota; kingdom Metazoa; phylum Arthropoda; class Insecta; order Lepidoptera; family Noctuidae; genus Ochropleura; species Ochropleura leucogaster. The sequence continues at coordinate 15,574,866 of OY288224.1, forward strand.
CTGCAGCCGAGCCTGCAGCTGCAGCTGCCGTGGATAAGAGGAGGAAGCTCCCTCCTATTCCGAAAACGGCAGCCGTGGTGGTCACGCTGACCCCAGAGGCAGCGGAGCGAGGGGAGACGTACGAGTCCGTGTTACGGCGGGCCCGTACAAATGTCGATCCGGCGCAACTTGGGGCCGGCAGAGTTACCTGCCGGAAGACCCAAACGGGGGCTCGTCTTTTCGAGTTTTCGGGGACTCAGGGTGGCACTAAGGCGGACCTCTTTGCGGCAAAGCTCAAGGAGGCCGTCGCAGACACGGCTAAGGTCGCGAGGCCCGTCAAGTGTGTGGCTCTTGAGGTGACTGACCTCGACGACTCAGTAACCCAAGAGGAGGTGGTGGCCGTGGTGGCGGCGGCGGGGGGCTGCGACGTCGCAGCTGTCAAGGGCCGCGCCATCAGACAGGGTCGTCGGGGTATGGGCACCATGCGCCTAGAGTGCCCTATCGTGGTGGCCAAGGCAGTTCTGGCCAAGGGTCGCCTCCCGGTCGGATTTAGCTCGGGTGGGGTCCGGGTGCTGGAGGATGAGCCGATGCGCTGTTACAAGTGCTTCGGCATCGGCCACACCCGGCCCCTCTGTCCGTCCACTGCCGAGCGGGAGGAACTGTGCTTCCGCTGTGGAAAGGAGGGGCACAGAGCGGCCACCTGCGAGGCTACAGCCCCGCACTGTGCAGTCTGTGCTGCCAGTGGTCGTCCAGCTGACCACACAATGACGAGCAAGAAGTGCTGTCCGCCGAAAAGGAAAGGGAAAGTGCAGGTGCCTTCGCGTCCTGCTGCTGCCGCCGCCACTGGAACCCCAGTTTCAGCGCCGGCCACCGAGGGAAGTGCCATGAACACGGACTGATGGCTGGGCTTCGAAGAAGAATTCTTCAAGCCAACACCAACCACTGCAGAGCGGCCCAGGACTTACTGGTCCAAACCGTTGCGGAGTGGTTGGTGGATGTGGCGGTTGTAGCCGAGCCGTATTCTGTCCCTGGCAGCTGGCTAGGAGACGACAACGGTTCGGTTGCATTGGTGTCGCGGTCTTCCACGGACTCCCCTTCCCTCTCGCTCTTAGAGAGGGGACCGGGATACGTGGCCGCCGCGTGGGGGGACATAGCCCTTATAGGGGTGTATTTCTCCCCAAACCGCCCCATCACGGCCTTCGAGAACTTCCTCGAGGTCCTTGCCAGGGTGGCCGGTAGGGTGGCGCAGCGCAGGGTGTTGGTCGTGGGCGACTTTAACGCCAAGTCGGTTTTATGGGGCAACCCGACCACTGACGCCCGAGGACGCGAGGTGGAGACCTGGTCCGTGGCGTCCGGTCTGTCCCTCCTCAACAGTGGCAGTGTTCATACCTGCGTGCGGCGGGAGGGGGGCTCCATTGTGGACCTCGCCTTTGCCTCCCCGTCTTTGGCTGCCAGTGTGGTGGACTGGCGGGTGGAGCTGGTGGAGACGCTGTCGGACCACCGATACGTGCGGTTCGACATCACCGCCCCGGACTCCCGGAGGGCTCGCGCGGGTCGGTCTCACTTCCCGCGATGGGCGCTCTCCCGCCTAGACCGAGAGGCCGCCACGGAGGCGGTGTTCGTCCAGGACTGGCTGTCGCCTCCTGTCGACGTCCAGGACGTGGACGCCACTGCAGCCCAGTTGAGGGACTCCCTGACCGAGGTGTGCAACTCGAGCATGCCTCGGTCTCACCGTCCGCCTCCTCGACGCGCCGTCTACTGGTGGTCGGAGGAGTTGGTGGGCCTGCGGGGTGCCTGTGTTGTGGCCCGGCGCGCCTACACTAGGAGCAGACGGCGGCGCCATCGCGACCGCGACAACGAGGACCGCCTCTATGTAGCCTACATGGAGGCTAAAGCGACCCTGACGGCGCGAATGGGCGCAGCCCAGGACCGCGCGAGGGTGGAAATGGCGGAGGGTCTAGATGCTGACCCTTTCGGGAGGCCGTACAAGGCGGCACGTAACAAACTGCGCCCGTACGGTCCCCCAGTTGCCGAGACCCTCGAGCCGACGTTGCTGGATGGGGTGGTCCAGTCCCTGTTTCCGCGCAGGGACAACTTCACTCCACCAGTGATGAGCGACCCGCGCGGTGCGGCTCTATCGGCAGACGAGGCGGTCCCTCCAGTCACGGAGGACGAGATGGAGAAGGCGGTCTTCTGCCTCCGGGGCAAAAACACCGCCCCAGGTCCGGACGGCGTCCCCGCAAAGGTGGTGGCCATCGCCGCCTCCCAGATGGGAGACAGGTTTCGGGACCTCTTCAGTGCGTGTGTTGCGTGTGAGAGGTTCCCGAAGCCATGGAAGGAGGGTCGATTGTGCCTTCTTCGGAAAGAAGGGCGGCCGGTGGACTCCCCATCGGCATACCGGCCCATCGTCTTACTGGATGAGGTCGGTAAAACGTTCGAGAGGATCCTCGCCGCCCGTGTCAACAGGCACTTGTGCACAATCGGCCCGGACCTGGCGGACGCTCAGTTCGGTTTTCGAGCTGAGCGTTCGACAGTGGACGCGCTGTCCCGGCTCAAGGGCCAGGTGAGGGAGGCGATGGATGCGGGGGATGGACTGTTGGCTGTGTCGTTCGACATATCTAACGCCTTCAACTCCATTCCCCACTCCACCATCCTAGAGGCGCTCCGCTTCCACGGAGTGCCTACGTATTTGCGGGGGCTGTTGGCGGACTATTTGTCGGATCGCACAGTCCTCCTGGAGGACAAGTCGGGCCAGCTCCGACGATACGGCGTCGAGTCCGGTGTCCCACAGGGTTCTGTCCTGGGACCGCTCCTCTGGAACATCGGATTCGACTGGCTCCTGCGGGGACACCTACCCCGTGGCACGTCTGTCATCTGCTATGCAGACGACACCCTTCTGACTGCCCGGGGCAGAAATTTCTTAGAGGCGGCCAGCTTGGCCTCGGCGGGTGGTTCGCAGGTGGTGGACCGCATCTCCCGCCTAGGGCTGACGGTGGCGCTGCACAAGACCGAGGCCGTGTTCTTCCACGGGCCGCGGCAGCGTCAACCGCCCGATGCCCATATCCATGTAGAGGGTGTCCGCATTGAGGTGCAAGCCCAGATGAAATATCTGGGCCTAGTGCTCGACAGCAAGTGGCGCTTTCGAGCACACTTCAGCGGGCTGTCGACGCGCTTGCTGAAGACTGCGGGCGCCCTCTCGTGGCTCCTCCCGAACATCGGGAGGCCCGGCGACCAATGCCGGCGTCTATACGCCGGCATACTAAAGAGTATGGCCCTATACGGGGCCCCAATCTGGACGGACTCACTGGGCAGACGGGAGAACGCCGCTGCCCTCCGCAGGCCACAAAGGGCCATTGCACAGCGGGTGGCGAGGGCGTACCGCACAGTGAGTTTCGCGGCATCGTGCGCTCTGGCGGGAACTCCACCTTGGGAGCTCGAAGCTTGGGTGCTCTCAAGAGTGTACGACTGGACGGCGGGTCAGAGGGCGCTCAACCGGCGTCCGGACCCTCAAGAAAAGGAAGAAGTGCGTGAGGAGGTTCGCGAGGCAATAACTCGGCACTGGGCCGAAGACCTAGCCTCGGCAACATTCGGTCGCCGGACACTGGACGCCATCGGGCCCGTCCTGAACGATTGGCTCGACCGGCGACATGGTTGCCTCTCCCTGCGTCTGGTGCAGGTGCTGTCCGGGCACGGCTGCTTCGGATCGTACCTGCATCGGATAGGGCGGGAGGAGACCCCACAGTGTCACCACTGCGAGGCCGCAGTGGATACCCCAGAGCACACCCTAGAGGTGTGCCCTTCGTGGGACGAACCCCGCCGCGCCATGGTGGCAGTGGTCGGGAACGACCTCTCACTCCCCAGTGTGATTTCAGCCATGCTGGGAAGTGAGGAGGCATGGGCAGAAGTAGCCTCCTTCTGTGAGGACGTCATGTCACAGAAGGAGGCGGCGGAGCGCACGCGGGAAGACGACCCTCTCGCGGCGCCGCTCCGCAGACGAAGAAGGGGTGGACGACGGCGAGCACAACGCCCGTCCTCAACCGCCCCGGGGGGTGATCAGCGGGCGACAGGCGCGGGGGCGCCACCGCCTGCACCACATGATCCACCCCCTGTGCTCCGGCCATAATAAAAGCCCCTCCCTTCTGGGGGGGGACGTGTAGGGCCTGCCGTAAGGTGGGCATTCGCCGGAGGGGGACGACATAGACTCCCAGGTCCCTTCCACTCAGGCGAGGTCGGAGTGCCGCTGGGTAGGTTAGGTTAGGTTAGGTTAGGTTAGGTTAGCTCGACTATCTCACAGGCTGTGAGACAGTCGAGGTAGTGCCGGACTCGAACCGGCTAAAACCACACTCCTGCCCCGCCAGTGTCCCTCTAACATGATTAGAGACCTTGTGTACTCATTGTTGATCTTTGTCAGCGACTTTTTTCTTGGAGGCCGTAGAGACCTTATGCTTTGTCTGGTTTTACAATATTTATAAATACTACTGTTAATTTACAAGTTAGGTTTTTGTTTTTAATTGTTATTTACTAAATTATCTTTCTTCATACTATATTAAACACGGTTAACTACTAATTATTTTGCTTTATATGAAATTTTTATTCGTTACTATTAATTTAAATTCATGCGTCACGTCCCCTTTTAGTTTTACCCTAAGAAATAACTTCTGCTTTTGCCATTTGATTTGGTTTTTATATTTTTCTATAATATTTCCGCTATATACCTAGTATATACTTAAATATCATATATATATATATATATATATAACAAATAACAAACAATACAATATATACGTAACAGGATATAATGCAGAATTTGCTCCTGCTACTTTAAAATGACTGCAGATTGTGTCACCCAGCTCGACACAACTTGGCGATTCCACTAGAGTTGACTCATAGACCAGTCTAATTTTAACCACTTTCTCATGAAAGTGGCTCCAATTGTCATCCTCCATTGAGCCAACCCTAGTGGTTCGCTCAATGCATCTGCTTTTTAGTTGTGTCGAGATGGTAGTCTCTATGTACGCGGAAGTGGGCGCACCGGCAACTTTAGCAATACGCTATGGTTGCTCGCGCGAATGCGTCCCACTTCCTGCGTACCGGGCACTCTTTGCTAAACGCATCGTGGGAGTGTTCCCCAAGCTTGGCTCTGGTGCAGTTCACGCATACCGCTGCTTCACCGACCTGTCTAGCCGGGCAGTCCGCTCTGAAGTGTTTTCCGCCGCAGTGGCTACACAGGTCGGCTGGCTCCGTGCACAGGCGTTTGCCGTGTCCGTATGCCAGGCAGCGGGTGCACTGCACCAGTGGCGTCTGGTCTTCGACGCGCACTCTCTGGAGGTCAATGCGGAGCTTGCCTCCTTCGAGCGCTCTCCTCCAGATTGCTGGGGAAACACTCATCACGATGCTGGTCGTATGTGGGTTCCTCGACTGTCTCCTATATTTTATGGACATTCGTTGGTCTCTACTGCCGAGTTCGTGAAAGATCTCCCGATTCTGATTCTTAAGGGCTTTTAGTACTTCGTCGTCGCTGTGTACTGACAACACGTCCTTAAGAACCAGAAGCGGGTCCCGGTTCGTCATCTCCTCGACAACGAGGTTTTCTCCGGCTGTCTGTAGTCGCTGCTTTAATTTAGACCTTTCCTCCTTTGTAGCGCACCCCATGATAATCTTCTGGTCTTTAGCCTTCCTTACTCTTTCCACACGCACCCAGCCTTCCTTCGCATCCACCGCTTTCCGCACTCTTTCTAAAATTTCGTCACCTGTGTCCATCTCATGTGTTGAAGAGACAACCACGGAGTGCAGTGTTGTTCGCCCCGAGGCCTGTGCCCCGGTGTGGCTCTTACTGACGGCTGCTACACTTGCGTAAGTTGTCTCCCCAGCACTTTCCTTGCTAGCCAGGCTGTCTCGGAGTCTTTCGAGTTTCTCGGAGTTGTCCTTCAGCTCCGAGATATGCTCTTTCAGTGTGTTTAGGAGCTCAGTCTGGCCAGCAAGGATTTCGGTGGCGATTGGTTGGGGACTGAGGCCGGCAGTGGGCATGGGTATCGGTTCGGCTACGGGTGCGACAGGGGCTTTGTCACGCTCCGACTCCTTGACCAGCTCAAAAAGCCTGTTTATAGCTTCGAGTACCGCAGTCTTTATATCGGTCCTGAGGTTGCGAGAGTTGCCCAGGTTGACTTTTGCCTTACTCAGGCAAGCTCTCGCCTCCGCAGTGCGACTGGGGTACCCAGCTTCAGACTTCTTGGGCGCTCTAGAGCCGTCCACGAAAGTTCGACGCGTCACCGGAGTGGCAGGGCCATCCCGCAGATCGGAAGGAGAATCACCGGTAAAGGAGATTTTCCTTGTAGCGAGAGTAGGTGAAGGCCCCGCTTTCTCCGCCGATCGCGTCGAACTTTGCGAGCTCCCAAAACTCAGCGTCATCATGGTGGCAGATGGGGTACGGAACATAATTATAAAGTTTAATAAAAAAAAAAACAATTAAAATGGAATCAGACCCCTGTAAAGTGGGGGTCAGTCAGGTAAATTTGTGTTCTAGAGAGGAAAAGATCACTAGGTCACTGGCACTCCTTGTCCCTGTAAAGGAGGGAAGGAAATCAATTGAAAATAAAGAATTCAAGTAACACACATAAAAGGTATCAATAAATACTGTCAAAAAAGTAAAATATGAAAGAATTTTGGTCAAAATAACGATATGTAATAATTTACGGCACAATTAACCCTAACACGCCTGTCAGAAATCCCAGATAAGATAAACAGAAGCTAAAGAAGACAAAATAAAATAAAAAGAAATAATGTCAGCCGACCACCCCAGCCTTCCTATACACTATAGGGTGGGTGGGCGGGGATTTTTATTTCGAGCTAGGCCCTCGACCGAGGTGTCCAGAGACGCGTCTCCGCGCGGGCTAGCCGATTATGGAATAAAACTTATTGTCGGTGGAACAAAAATTTTGAGTTATGGGCCAAAAACGTGGTTTTTTAGGAAAAAAATTCGAAAATCAACCCCCAACCTGAATTCGGGTACACGGATCGCGGACCAAATTTCAGGGATGAAGGATGAGTACTATTGCAACTATAATCTACTGAAACAAAAACAAAAATTTTGAAAACAACGTAGATTTTGACTTTTTAAAATGAAATTTATTAAAAATGTGAGTTGTCTAAGGGAAGTTTTTTAGGGGTGCGTTCAAGTGGGTTCAAAACGGTCAGGTACTAAGCGGTTGCCTAGTTTAGTCTAAAATAGCTGAAAACAGCTTCAAAATCGGACCCTAAATGAAAAAGTTATCGATACTTTTATAATTTTTGTGTTCCCTTAGGTGGATTTTGGTACTTATAACGTTTATGAGAAATTCACTAATATGTAAAAACAAACAGTTTTATTTTGAGCTAGACCCTCGACCGAGGTGTCCAGGGACGCGTCTCCGCGCGGGCTAGCCGATTATGAAATAAAACTTATTGTCGGTGGAACAAAAATTTTGAGTTATGGGCCAAAAACGTGGTTTTTTAGGAAAAAAATTCGAAAATCAACCCCCAACCTGAATTCGGGTACACGGATCGCGGACCAAATTTCAGGGATGAAGGATGAGTACTATTGCAACTATAATCTACTGAAACAAAAACAAAAATTTTGAAAACAACGTAGATTTTGACTTTTTAAAATGAAATTTATTAAAAATGTGAGTTGTCTAAGGGAAGTTTTTTAGGGGTGCGTTCAAGTGGGTTCAAAACGGTCAGGTACTAAGCGGTTGCCTAGTTTAGTCTAAAATAGCTGAAAACAGCTTCAAAATCGGACCCTAAATGAAAAAGTTATCGATACTTTTATAATTTTTGTGTTCCCTTAGGTGGATTTTGGTACTTATAACGTTTATGAGAAATTCACTAATATGTAAAAACAAACAGTTTTATTTTGAGCTAGACCCTCGACCGAGGTGTCCAGGGACGCGTCTCCGCGCGGGCTAGCCGATTATGAAATAAAACTTATTGTCGGTGGAACAAAAATTTTGAGTTATGGGCCAAAAACGTGGTTTTTTAGGAAAAAAATTCGAAAATCAACCCCCAACCTGAATTCGGGTACACGGATCGCGGACCAAATTTCAGGGATGAAGGATGAGTACTATTGCAACTATAATCTACTGAAACAAAAACAAAAATTTTGAAAACAACGTAGATTTTGACTTTTTAAAATGAAATTTATTAAAAATGTGAGTTGTCTAAGGGAAGTTTTTTAGGGGTGCGTTCAAGTGGGTTCAAAACGGTCAGGTACTAAGCGGTTGCCTAGTTTAGTCTAAAATAGCTGAAAACAGCTTCAAAATCGGACCCTAAATGAAAAAGTTATCGATACTTTTATAATTTTTGTGTTCCCTTAGGTGGATTTTGGTACTTATAACGTTTATGAGAAATTCACTAATATGTAAAAACAAACAGTTTTATTTTGAGCTAGACCCTCGACCGAGGTGTCCAGGGACGCGTCTCCGCGCGGGCTAGCCGATTATGAAATAAAACTTATTGTCGGTGGAACAAAAATTTTGAGTTATGGGCCAAAAACGTGGTTTTTTAGGAAAAAAATTCGAAAATCAACCCCCAACCTGAATTCGGGTACACGGATCGCGGACCAAATTTCAGGGATGAAGGATGAGTACTATTGCAACTATAATCTACTGAAACAAAAACAAAAATTTTGAAAACAACGTAGATTTTGACTTTTTAAAATGAAATTTATTAAAAATGTGAGTTGTCTAAGGGAAGTTTTTTAGGGGTGCGTTCAAGTGGGTTCAAAACGGTCAGGTACTAAGCGGTTGCCTAGTTTAGTCTAAAATAGCTGAAAACAGCTTCAAAATCGGACCCTAAATGAAAAAGTTATCGATACTTTTATAATTTTTGTGTTCCCTTAGGTGGATTTTGGTACTTATAACGTTTATGAGAAATTCACTAATATGTAAAAACAAACAGTTTTATTTTGAGCTAGACCCTCGACCGAGGTGTCCAGGGACGCGTCTCCGCGCGGGCTAGCCGATTATGAAATAAAACTTATTGTCGGTGGAACAAAAATTTTGAGTTATGGGCCAAAAACGTGGTTTTTTAGGAAAAAAATTCGAAAATCAACCCCCAACCTGAATTCGGGTACACGGATCGCGGACCAAATTTCAGGGATGAAGGATGAGTACTATTGCAACTATAATCTACTGAAACAAAAACAAAAATTTTGAAAACAACGTAGATTTTGACTTTTTAAAATGAAATTTATTAAAAATGTGAGTTGTCTAAGGGAAGTTTTTTAGGGGTGCGTTCAAGTGGGTTCAAAACGGTCAGGTACTAAGCGGTTGCCTAGTTTAGTCTAAAATAGCTGAAAACAGCTTCAAAATCGGACCCTAAATGAAAAAGTTATCGATACTTTTATAATTTTTGTGTTCCCTTAGGTGGATTTTGGTACTTATAACGTTTATGAGAAATTCACTAATATGTAAAAACAAACAGTTTTATTTTGAGCTAGACCCTCGACCGAGGTGTCCAGGGACGCGTCTCCGCGCGGGCTAGCCGATTATGAAATAAAACTTATTGTCGGTGGAACAAAAATTTTGAGTTATGGGCCAAAAACGTGGTTTTTTAGGAAAAAAATTCGAAAATCAACCCCCAACCTGAATTCGGGTACACGGATCGCGGACCAAATTTCAGGGATGAAGGATGAGTACTATTGCAACTATAATCTACTGAAACAAAAACAAAAATTTTGAAAACAACGTAGATTTTGACTTTTTAAAATGAAATTTATTAAAAATGTGAGTTGTCTAAGGGAAGTTTTTTAGGGGTGCGTTCAAGTGGGTTCAAAACGGTCAGGTACTAAGCGGTTGCCTAGTTTAGTCTAAAATAGCTGAAAACAGCTTCAAAATCGGACCCTAAATGAAAAAGTTATCGATGGTTAGGTTAGGTTAGGTTAGGTTAGGTTAGGTTAGGTTAGGTTAGGTTAGGTTAGGTTAGGTTAGGTTAGGTTAGGTTAGGTTAGGTTAGGTTAGGTTAGGTTAGGTTAGGTTAGGTTAGGTTAGGTTAGGTTAGGTTAGGTTAGGTTAGGTTAGGTTAGGTTAGGTTAGGTTAGGTTAGGTTAGGTTAGGTTAGGTTAGGTTAGGTTAGGTTAGGTTAGGTTAGGTTAGGTTAGGTTAGGTTAGGTTAGGTTAGGTTAGGTTAGGTTAGGTTAGGTTAGGTTAGGTTAGGTTAGGTTAGGTTAGGTTAGGTTAGGTTAGGTTAGGTTAGGTTAGGTTAGGTTAGGTTAGGTTAGGTTAGGTTAGGTTAGGTTAGGTTAGGTTAGGTTAGGTTAGGTTAGGTTAGGTTAGGTTAGGTTAGGTTAGGTTAGGTTAGGTTAGGTTAGGTTAGGTTAGGTTAGGTTAGGTTAGGTTAGGTTAGGTTAGGTTAGGTTAGGTTAGGTTAGGTTAGGTTAGGTTAGGTTAGGTTAGGTTAGGTTAGGTTAGGTTAGGTTAGGTTAGGTTAGGTTAGGTTAGGTTAGGTTAGGTTAGGTTAGGTTAGGTTAGGTTAGGTTAGGTTAGGTTAGGTTAGGTTAGGTTAGGTTAGGTTAGGTTAGGTTAGGTTAGGTTAGGTTAGGTTAGGTTAGGTTAGGTTAGGTTAGGTTAGGTTAGGTTAGGTTAGGTTAGGTTAGGTTAGGTTAGGTTAGGTTAGGTTAGGTTAGGTTAGGTTAGGTTAGGTTAGGTTAGGTTAGGTTAGGTTAGGTTAGGTTAGGTTAGGTTAGGTTAGGTTAGGTTAGGTTAGGTTAGGTTAGGTTAGGTTAGGTTAGGTTAGGTTAGGTTAGGTTAGGTTAGGTTAGGTTAGGTTAGGTTAGGTTAGGTTAGGTTAGGTTAGGTTAGGTTAGGTTAGGTTAGGTTAGGTTAGGTTAGGTTAGGTTAGGTTAGGTTAGGTTAGGTTAGGTTAGGTTAGGTTAGGTTAGGTTAGGTTAGGTTAGGTTAGGTTAGGTTAGGTTTTTTTTTTTTTTTTTTTTTTTTTTTTTTTTTGTGGCAGGAGTGGGAAATCCCCACGGACACCTCGACTGCCTCACGAGTAGTGAGACAGTCGAGGTAGTGTCGGACTCGAACCGACTAAAAACCACTCCTGCCTTTCCAAGTGTCCCTCTAACATGATCAGAGACCTTAACGTCTGTTGTTTTGGTTTAATCATGTTGTGTGGTGGCCGGAGAGCCACACTGTGCGCGTTTTGTTTCACTTGTTATTAATTTTTACTTTTTTACTACGCCAAAAGTTTTTACAATTTGTTTATTTACTGTTTTGTTTTTGTTAAATTTATTATTTTTACATTATCCTAATTATTATACTGTTTCTCTACATTTTTCGATATCGACGTTCTATTTATTGCCCTGCTCGTATATACACATATATTACATATACATATATTATTTAACTCTTGGATATATTTCTGTTATTTTTGGTTTTAAATTTGTTTTTATATTACACAATATGTTTACTGACGCTAAAATAAATCAGATGTTGTTTACGTTAATTTTGTTGTCTAACTTGTTTTAATTACCTATTGATATTCAATTTTTATACTTAGTATATTATTGGATATCACGTGTATTAAAAAAAGCTGGTTTATCTGTAATGGTATTGTGCATTATTATTAATTTATTTTCTAAGGCTTTCAGAGAGATATCGCTTATAGATTCGACACAACTTGACAAGCTCACTAGAGTTGGCTCACTATCCAACGTAACTGCAGTCACTTTCTTATGAAAGCGACTCCAATTTTCGGTCTCCATTGAGCCAACCCTAGTGGCTCGCTCAATGCTTCTGCGATCTGGTTGTGTCGAGTCATTCATTTCTGTGTACGCTGAAGTGGGCGCATCAACAACTTTAGCAGTATGCTATTGACGCTCTAGCGAATGCGTCCCACTTCCTACGTATCGGGCAGTCGTTGCTGAAAGCGTTGTGTGAGTGCTCCCCTAGCTTGGCTCTGGTGCAGTTCACGCACACCGCTACTTCGCCGACCCGTTTAACCGGGCAGTCCGCCCTGAGGTGTGGACCGCCGCAGTGGCTACACAGGTCAGCGGGCTCCGAGCACAGGCGTTTTCCATGCCCGTATCCCAAGCAGCGGGTGCACTGCACCAGAGGCGTCTGGTCTTCGACGCGCACTCTCTGGAGGTCAATGCGAAGCTTGCCTCCTTCGAGTGCCCTTCTCCAGATTGCTGGGTTAACACTCAACACAACGCTATTCACATGAGGGTTTCTGGTTTTCCGCCGATATTTAATGCACATTCTGTGGTCCTCGTCCTCGAGGCCGTGAAAAATCTCCCGGTTCTGGTTCCTAAGGGCCCTCAGCACTTCTTCATCACTGTGTACCAACAGCACGTCCCTAAGAACCAGAAGCGGGTCTCGATTTTTTACTTCCTCGACGACGAGGTTTTCTCCGGCCGCCTGTAAGCGCTGCTTCAGTTTCGTCCTCTCCTCCATCGTCGCGCACCCCATTATGACCTTTTGGTCTCGCGCCTTTCTGACCCTCTCCACGCGCACCCAGCCCTCCCTCGCGTCCGCCGCTTTCCTCACCCTTTCTAGAATTTCGTCCGCCGTATCCATCTCCTGTGTTGAAGAGACGACCACGGAGTGAAGCGTCGTACGCTCCAGGGCCTGAGCCCCGGTGTGGCTCTTAGTGACAGCCGCAACACTCGCGTAGGTGGTCTCTCCAACACTTTCCCTGCTGGCCAGACTGTCTCGGAGTCTATCGAGTTTCTCGGAGTTGTCCTTTAACTCCGAGATATGCTCCTTTAGGGTGTTAAGTAGCTCAGTCTGGCCAGCAAGGATTTCGGTGGGGATGGGTTGGGGACTGGGGTCAGCAGCGGGCGCGGGAACCGGTACGGCTGAAGGCGCGGGAGGGGCCCCATCCCGCTCAGACTCCTTCACCAGCTCAAAAAGCCTGTTTATGGCTTCGAGCACCGCAGTCTTGATCTCGGCCTTGAGGTTGCGAGAGTTGCCCAAGTTGACCTTAGCCTTGCTCAGGCAAGCTCTCGCCTCCGCAGTGCGACTGGGGTACCCGGCCTCAGGCTTCTTGAGCGGGCGAGAGTAATCCGCAGTAGCTAAGCGCGCTGCCGGGACAGCAGAGCCCTCTTGCGTGGCGGAAGGAGATTTGTCTCCGAAGGAGATTCTCCTTCTTGCAATAGCGGACGAAGGCCCCACTTTCTCTGACGAACGCGATGAGCTACGCGACCTAAGAGTCTTCACGGTGCTGGATGGGGTGCGAAACATGTTTAAAAAGGTTAAAAATATACCCCTGTAGAGAGGAGGTCAAAGTAAAAAATATCTTTTAAAAAACAGAGAGGACAGGACACTTGGTACTTCTGCGTCCCTGTAAAGGGGGGTAACACAGAAATATAATAAGAATTTAAAGACAAAACAAGAAACACAAAGTTGTATAATTAATTAATTATTGTCAATTAAATAACTAAAAAAGCCTTAGTAGCTAGGTCAAAATAATAATATATATGACGATTTTGAGCCGTTTTACCCTTAAAAACCTATCTAACAGCGAAAAATAGATAAAACAGAGGTTAGAGAAGCTAAATTGAATGAAATAAAAATATGACTGCCGACCACCCCAGCCTTCCTATACACTATAGGGTGGATGGGCGGGGATTTTTATTTCGAGCCAGGCCCTCGACCGAGGTGTCCAGAGACGCGTCTCCGCGCGGGCTAGCCGATTATGGAATAAAACTTATTGTCGGTGGAACAAAAATTTTGGGTTTTGGTCAAAAAACCTAGTTTTTGAGCAAAAAATTTCGAAAAACAACCCCCAACCTGAATTTGGGTACACGGATCGCGGACCAAATTTCAGGGATGAAGGATGAGTACTATTGAAACTATAATCTACCGAAACAATAACAAAAATTTTGAAAAAAAAGTAGATTTTGACTTTTTAAAATGAAAATTATTAAAAATGTTGATTTTCTAAGGGAAGTTTTTCAAGGGTGCGTAAATTCGGGTGCAAACCGGTCAGGTACTAAGCGGAAGCCTAGTTTTGTCTAAAATAGCTGAAAACAGCTTCAAAATCGGACCCTAAATAAAAAAGTTATCGATACTTTTATAATTTTTGTGTTCCCTTAGGTGAATTTTGGTACTTATAACGTTTATGAGAAATTGACTAATATGTAAAAACAAACAGTTTTATTTTGAGCTAGACCCTCGACCGAGGTGTCCAGGGACGCGTCTCCGCGCGGGCTAGCCGATTATGAAATAAAACTTATTGTCGGTGGAACAAAAATTTTCAGTTATGGGCCAAAAACGTGGTTTTTTAGGAAAAAAAATCGAAAATCAACCCCCAACCTGAATTCGGGTACACGGATCGCGGACCAAACTTCAGGGATGAAGGATGAGTACTATTGCAACTATAATCTACTGAAACAAAAACAAAAATTTTGAAAACAACGTAGATTTTGACTTTTTAAAATGAAAATTATTAAAAATGTGAGTTTTCTAAGGGAAGTTTTTTAGGGGTGCGTTCAAATGGGTTCAAACCAGTCAGGTACTAAGCGGTTGCCTAGTTTAGTCTAAAATAGCTGAAAACAGCTTCAAAATCGGACCCTAAATAAAAAAGTTATCGATGGTTAGGTTAGGTTAGGTTAGGTTAGGTTAGGTTAGGTTAGGTTAGGTTAGGTTAGGTTAGGTTAGGTTAGGTTAGGTTAGGTTAGGTTAGGTTAGGTTAGGTTAGGTTAGGTTAGGTTAGGTTAGGTTAGGTTAGGTTAGGTTAGGTTAGGTTAGGTTAGGTTAGGTTAGGTTAGGTTAGGTTAGGTTAGGTTAGGTTAGGTTAGGTTAGGTTAGGTTAGGTTAGGTTAGGTTAGGTTAGGTTAGGTTAGGTTAGGTTAGGTTAGGTTAGGTTAGGTTAGGTTAGGTTAGGTTAGGTTAGGTTAGGTTAGGTTAGGTTAGGTTAGGTTAGGTTAGGTTAGGTTAGGTTAGGTTAGGTTAGGTTAGGTTAGGTTAGGTTAGGTTAGGTTAGGTTAGGTTTTTTTTTTTTTTTTTTTTTTTTTTTTTTTTTTTTTTTTGTGGCAGGAGTGGGAAATCCCCACGGACACCTCGACTGCCTCACGAGTAGTGAGACAGTCGAGGTAGTGTCGGACTCGAACCGACTAAAAACCAAAAAACCACTCCTGCCTTTCCAAGTGTCCCTCTAACATAATCAGAGACCTTTATACCTGTTTTTTTGTCTTGATTATGTACTTAGGTGGCCGGAGGACCACATTTGGCGCTTTTTCTTTTACATTTGTATTTTGGCTATAAAGTAAAGCTCGAGTTGATTATCAATATTTGTATGTACCACTTTTATTATTAATAGCCATTTATTTGTTTATTGTACACTTTTATGCCCGTTTTGGTATCTACAGACTTTTTATGACTACTTTTCACTAATTTAAAATATTGTTTTTTACTTATATTTTCTTTTAGGTATGTACCAGTTTTGTAACCCTTTTATTTGTGCCCGTATTTAACAGTTTTTAAAATATGCTACTAATTGTTCTATATAAATATACTACCTTCTAGATTATTTTATTTAATTTACCATATTTTTATATTGTTAGTTGTGTTTTTTGAAAATATTTGTGTGATAGTCAATCTATATATTCAGTATATAATTTATTATCAAATATTTTCAAAATATTTGTTTATTTTCTGTGTCTACATTACAAAAGTATTTAATTCTGTTACGGTCTGTTAAAAGTTTTCCTGATTCGACACAACTTGACAAGCTCGCTAGAGTTGACCCACTGTCCAGTAAAACTCCAGTCACTTTCTTACGAAAGCGACTCCAGTTCCCGATCTCCACTGAGCCAACCCCAACGGCTCGCTCAATGCCTATGCTATCTGGTTGTGTCGAATCAGTCATCTCTGTGTACGCGGAAGTGGGTGCATCGACAACTTTAGCAGTATGCTATTGATGCTCTAGCGAATGCGTCCCACTTCCGACGTACCGGGCAATCATTGCTGAATGCATTGTGCTGGTGCTCCCCCAGCTTGGCTCTGGTGCAGTTAACGCACGCCGCTGCTTCGCCGACCTGTCTGACCGGGCAGTCCGCATTGAGGTGTGGGCCACCGCAATGGCTGCACAGATCGGCTGGCTCCGTACACAGGCGTTTGCCGTGACCGTATGCCAAGCAGCGGGTACATTGCACCAGAGGCGTCTGATCTTCGACGCGCACTCTCTGCAGGTCAATCCGAAGTTTGCCTCCTTCGAGTGCCCTTCTCCAGATTGCTGGGTTGACACTCAGCACAATGCTATTCACGTGCGGGTTTCGAGTCTTTCGCCTGTATTTAATGGTCAATCTGTGATCCTCGTCTTCGAGGCCGTGAAATATCTCCCGGTTCTGGTTCTTAAGGGCCTTCAGCACTTCTTCGTCACTGTGTACTAACAGCACGTCCCTAAGAACCAGAAGCGGGTCACGATTTCTTACTTCCTCGACGACGAGGCTCTCTCCGGCCGCCTGTAAGCGCTGCTTCAGTTTCGTCCTCTCCTCCATCGTCGCGCACCCCATTATAACCTTCTGGTCTCTTGCCTTTCTGACCCTTTCAACGCGCACCCAGCCCTCCTTCGCGTCCACTGCTTTCCTCACCCTTTCGAGGATTTCGTCCGCCGTATCCATCTCCTGTGCTGAAGAGACGACCACGGAGTGAAGCGTCGTACGCTCCAGGGCCTGAGCCCCGGTGTGGCTCTTAGTGACAGCCGCAACACTCGCGTAGGTGGTCTCTCCAACACTTTCCCTGCTGGCCAGACTGTCTCGGAGTCTCTCGAGTTTCTCGGAGTTGTCCTTTAGCTCCGAGATATGCTCCTTTAGGGTGTTAAGTAGCTCAGTCTGGCCAGCAAGGATTTCGGTGGGGATGGGTTGGGGACTGGGGTCAGCAGCGGGCGCGGGAACCGGTACGGCTGAAGGCGCGGGAGGGGCCCCATCCCGCTCAGACTCCTTCACCAGCTCAAAAAGTCTGTTTATGGCTTCGAGCACCGCAGTCTTGATCTCGGCCTTGAGGTTGCGAGAGTTGCCCAAGTTGACCTTAGCCTTGCTCAGGCAAGCTCTCGCCTCCGCAGTGCGACTGGGGTACCCGGCCTCAGGCTTCTTGAGCGGGCGAGAGTAATCCGCAGCAGCTAAGCGCGCTGCCGGGACAGCAGAGCCCTCTTGCGTGGCGGAAGGAGATTTGTCTCCGAAGGAGATTCTCCTTCTCGCAATAGCCGACAAAGGCCCCACCTTCTCCGGCGAACGCGATGAGCTACGCGACCTAAGAGTCTTCACGGTGCTGGATGGGGTGCGGAACATGTTTAAAACGGTTAAAAATATGCCCCTGTAAAGAGGAGGTCAAAGAAAAATATCTTTTAAAATAGAGAGGACAGGACACTTGGTACTTCTGTGTCCCTGTAAAGGGGGGTAACACAGAAATATAATTAGAATTTAAAGACAAAAACAAAAAACACAAAGATGTATAAAAATTAATTATTGTCAATTAAATACTAAAAAGCCGTCGCAGCTAGGTCAATATAATAATAAAATTCCGATTTTGAGCGCTTTTTACCCTTAAAACCCTATCTAAAAGCGAAAAACAGATAAAACAAAGGTATGAGAAGTTAAATTCAACGAAACAAAATAATCGTTACCGACCACCCCAGCCTTCCTATACACTATAGGGTGGGTGGGCGGGGATTTTTA